>JARJRV010000103.1:0-124958 GCA_030783925.1 Aschersonia sp. MBC 735 | reverse complement strand
AGGAACTAAGAGAATAATAAAAGAATACCTAGAGCTACCTATATCAAGCCCTAGATACAGGGTATAGAAAGTACTTTTAAGTAGCCCCTATATTTTAAAGTAGCGCCTTAACAGCATATATCTATAGGCACTGCCTTGACCTAATAGTGAAAGACTTTAGGGCAAAATACCCGCTTTTTGGTACTGGTGGCACAAAAAAACAGGGGTAGGAGTGTAAGTGATAAATTGGGTACTCCGTAGATAAATCATTACCGCGGTTTCGTATGACTGGGCCCTAAAGCTTGACACTGGGCGGACCGTCGGCTGAAGAATCATGTCGCACAGCAAGCTGGCAAGATGCAAGTTAGGACGCTACGAGGTACGGAGCTTTATCCTGAATACTTTGATGAAGACGCTTCACACACTATATATTCCAACGTTTGTTCTGATTCTTCGGACATGCACAGAAGTTTGGTATCTTGATCATCCCTGGGTTCGGTACAGAACAGCGCATGTCCAGCAAGAACAAAGACGAGAGACAAATGCAAGACAATGCATCCTCGGATTCTTCAAAGACTAAAGACCTCGAGCTATTATCCATTGATGGCGCAAGACGAGGAACAAGCAAGAAGGGATGTCTACTTTAGGTATTCCGAAATTGACGGCAAAATATGCCGCCGTAGGGCTCCTTGTGGTGCAAAATGCTGTGGTCCAGTTCGCATAATCACGCGTGCCCTGATCCGCCAATGGCCCGAGTCGGCACCATGTTGGGCACTGGTGATCCACCAGACCCGCATCTCACCTTTTTTTTTTCGTGTGATGATGTCAAGGCGCAAAGGGTCCGTTACCTGCCCCAGCTCCACCACCGGCCGACGGCCTCGTCTGCTCACCGTGACAACCATAACATGATTGACTCGTCCACTTGTCCAAATTATATTGCGTGGACTTGGACCTCTGTCCATCCCGTCAACATGGGTGGATCAGGCACGTGTTTGAGATGGAAGACCCGATTGCTTCCAAACAAGCGCCTGAAAAGTCAGACTGCTCCTTATCAGTCAGGTACCGAGGCAAGAGACCCGGCTTAGAAGCAGCACGATGATGGCTTCGCCGCCGTGTGCCTCGCCTACATTGGCTGGCATGATTCTGGAGGAGGACTTATTCGAGGTGTGTAGCATCCATCGTTGATGCACAAAAATCGAGGCCATGATCCATCACATGGCTCAATGCTTGACATGCATGATGTTTCGCCTATAGTCGTGTCGGCACCGGCCCAAAATGGACCGAATTGGAGCAGGAGTTTCAAACGACTGTACCAAACTTGGTCACGTACGTCATGCTGGAAGCATGATGCTTCGGTCGTGACAGTTTCTTTCCGCCACCAGCCTCATTCTCTGTCAATTCATCTCGCACAGCACCACTAGGCTCGCGAGAATAGGTGCCTTCACACTGCGTTGCATGCTCGCAAACGAAAGCCACGTGAGCTAAAGCGGTCAGACGCTACGTCAGCATTCTGCGCGAAAGGGCTTACTGCTCGATAAGCTGCGTCAGTGAGGCAGACAAACAAGGCTGGCTGCAGCAAGGTGATGTCAAGATGGGGACGAAGAAAGACACCTGCTGAAACCGCACAGATGATCCCATGTGGCGAGACATTGAGCCGTGTCGTGTCGGTCGTCAAATGGGTGCCTTGCTTGGTTCCCCAAAGCAGTTTTGTGCCTCGTGGTTGTTGGCCGCGGCCGCCATCCTCCGTTGTCGCACAGACGTGTGCTTTGCCAGACGACGGATGCGTCTCCTGCTCATGGGGCTCTCCGCCCGATAACCCTCTTGCAACAATGGGTACACAAGGCCAGCCTACCACTCTTGTAATAATACGAGGCGAGCGACCAAAAACCGTGAATTTCCCCCTCCTGTCATCACCACACACTCACACTCACACTCAGCTGCTTGCTTGCTTGTTGGTGGCGCAAGAGGGAAGGATGAGGACATGCAGTCGATATTTCCAACTTGGACCTCCAAATTCCGTCATCCGACATGTCTGGCGGCACGCAATTGGCCGATTCGATATTCCCAGTGTTCCAGGTGCCTGCCGCTGCCGGTGTGGACGTGTCTCACAAAGTGACAAGCAGCCCTCGGTATTGGCGTGGCGCCCTCCCCCTCCCCGGCAGCAAGCTTTCAGGCGACCCATCCACCACAAATCCACCAGACCACTAATCCACCGCTGAGCAGTGCCGTGGGGCCCCTGTCATTTGACGCTCCCGAGATTCAAATATCTGGACGGCGCCAGCCTATCGCCAGCCAGTGATCCATGCCACTCATCCCCATTCCCCATCCACAGTAGCATGCGAATTCGTGCCCACCGAACCGATTGCCTCTGATCCACCAGACTCACTCCCCTTTGTATTGACCGGTGCTTCGCCGCTTCCCCGAAGCTGGTCCTGCCTGGCTCGAGCTTCATAATCGCCACCGCCTGCTGTCGTCGTCTTTGCCATTTCCCCCCAAACCCCAAACCAATTCTGCATACTTTAATTGTCCACTGCCCCTGTGCAAGACTTGCGACAGATATCTTCGTCCTCTTTTCGATCTCGTCTCGTCGCGCATCTCTCGACTTCTCTCCCCCCACTCTGTCTGTCCCACACGTATCCGAGGCCTGCAGAACAACCGCGCCAGATTCTCCCTCGAGCACCGGCTTTGTGCAACCAAAGGGTTTGGCGAGTAGTGGTCCCTCACCCTACCACTCATATACACGGCCAGTCCCGTCTCAGTCGCGTCATTTTCTTCCGAGCTGCAACTGGACATCTTCGCGTGAACCATGTCCGACGACAACGATCCTCAATCCAATGGCTTTGACGGCCTCACACATCCCATACGACGCTCCGACTCGTCATCAAGCACGTCGAATTCTGACAATGATTCTTCCATCATACATCAACCTATTCCTATGAGGCCCCGACTGCCCAGCCGAAAAAGCAGCGGTCCTCTGGTCGTTCCTCGGGACAGCTCTGCCGTTGGTCCTGTGGACGCTGAGTTTGGCCCTGACGATGTCAGAGCCATGAGCCCGCGCCGCACAAGCGAAGATATCAGCAGGATGGGACAGGAAGCTCGTGACGAGATGCGACGGTCAGTTCCCAAAATGCAATCGGAAGGCGAAAGGCATGTGATGAGTACATTGTTCGCTGACCCGACTCTAGGCACGCGAAACTTTTGCAGGAATCTCTCATCACCATCTTCAATCGCATCGAGGCTGTGCGCGAGGAACATGACAAGCTCGACAATAACAACAAGTTCTTGCAAAAGTACATTGGCGACCTCATGAGCACTACCAAGATCACGGCATCTGGCAGCCGCGGGAAAAAGTGATAATCTCCATCATGAAGCTTCAATTTCTCCATTTTCACTTTAATGCCTGCTCGAGAATTCAGCCGATGGAGACGGAGAGGCATTTCCGGGTTGCGCGCCGAGTGTCATCAACTTCCATCAGTTTTTTAATCGATACGCTGCACCCACTCTACATCTTGATTCGGCAATACCCTCAACGCAACATGACTTCTCAAGCACTCAGGTGTTGAAGCCTGTATAATCATTCACGACTTTCTCGCGCGAACTGCACTCGGTACTCCCAGGCCCGTTTCACATTCGGCGCTTGACATTCTACTCTATCTTCTCTTCGATATTTTTCTCTAAGCCAGAAGCCAGCGAGCGAGTGCGCTCTGAGCACTCCATCATCTGGGTTCGCGTATCAATCAACTTCCATCCTGCCTATGCATTGCCGGCCCAGCGACATCATCTTCCGCACTATCCTCACCGATGACACGCGGCACTTGGCTGCAAACTTGGCTCGACAGCGATACGATCCCGTCGTTGATCAAATGAGACAAGACTCGCTGCGTCTCTTGGTGCCACCGCTATTATGTGCTCCATCACTTATCATCCCCGTCAGAACGATATTATATGCCTACGCAATCACGCGACCCGTTACCTGTTCTTTTGTCGTTGATGCCCTCATCTGGACCTTGTGTTTTGATCAATTTCTCAGCAACCGTTCCAATCTCCATAGCATGACAGCGACACATCGCATGAAGCATATTGTTCGGCGTTGAAGGGGACCTTCGGCGCGGGGCTCTCTTTTGTCTGCTGTTTGTTCTCGTTTCTTGTTTATCACTGAGCTCTGGCAATAAGCACTAGAGAAAGAAAAAATAAAAAAAAAAGCCCAACGCGGAGGTCACATTGATGGAACGGATCTAAGTTAGTGCCACGGGCAGGGAAAGTTTTGTAGGGGCGGGGAGAGAAGGAAGCAGCTCGGGGCTTGTATGAGCCAGGCAGGGCACAGGGAACGGTCGGCTAGGCTCCATGGTGAGGTCGCCATGCGATGGTCGGGGGAAAAAGACCAATGTCTGTATATGTATTCACAACCTACGAAACTCAGCTTCGTTTGGTTGCAATATTCGCTGTTTCACCTCGTGCATGCATTAGTGTCATTGTCAACACGGTGTATTCCCGTGTATGCCAAACTCTGCACTCGGGTCCTAGATCACCAACTGCCATGTCCAAAACTTCGATGACATCCGAACTAGAATCAACGTATTGACACCGCAGTGGTCTACTACGTGCACGTGCAAGCAACGAGCCAAGGCATGCACGAACAATAGCCGCAAGAAAGGATCAAGTCTAAGTTATTATCCTAACGTTGGGTCTGTCCATGGGCTCGCTTTCAAACACCAACGGTCCGCCGCCCGGACCGCTCGCATCCAGACTGACTGTCACGCTGCGGCGCTCGCTGACGACGCGCACCGTCTCGCCGATATTGCGCCAGTCGACTTCGCAGGGGGGTGCCGCGTCATCTACGGCCGTGTGCGGCACGACCTTCTTGATCTCGACGTTGGGGTAAGCGAGGTATCCCTCTCGTTGGGGGATCATGACGAGCGGGATGTCGGTTGTGGACTGGGCCGCGGACATGTCGCTGGGGTTGGTGCCGCCGGGAACGACGAAGTGGCCTCGGCGACGGCCGCCGAGGAGCCATGAGTCCGGCGGGGCCGTGACTTCGTAGCTGAAGGATTCGTCGGGACGAGGCAGGCCCTCGGTGTCCCACGCGCGTGTCCACTTAAGGAGGAGCTTCGCGGACAGGACTTGGTTGACGGTGGCGGTTGGCGCGCCGGCGTCGACGCCGCGGAGATGGTGTAGGGATGACTGGTCGATGCGGATGTCGGCCGTGTGCACCACGAGTAGACACGGGAGCTGTACAGGGATGGTGATGGAGCAGAGGCAGTCGGCGGCTGGGCCGGGAAGCGGCATGCGAGGGTGCTGCTTTTGCCATGCGTGCAGATATTCGGCCAGTTGGCCAGCGGCCTTGGTCCTCGTGCCGGGGACGAAGCCGATGCCACGCAGGTGGTGTGCCCAAGGAATGCCCTCCAGAAACGCCGTCGTGGCCTCGCCCGTGAGCGCCGCGCGCTCCAGGTCATGTGGTTGCAGACCGTTTCTGGTTTCCGTCAGGACGCAGGCTGCCACAACCATGCTGTAGAGCTCCAGGGGGGTGTCTTGTAGGCCGCCTGTGACGGAACGTTGGATCTCGTCCTCAATCTCCGCCTGCAACACACTGTAGTGCAATGTGAGGTGCAGCGTGCTTCCAGTCCGCGGCATCACTTTGACTCCTTCTTTCCTGGTGATCTTGTACAGCAATGTTGCCTGCTGTTTGGGATAGATCACCAGCGTGCTCAGGGGCGCCAAACCGTGGGACGATTGCAACAAATCTGAATCAGACAATTCGCTCTTGAGTAACCGTAGGGGGCTGTGAGATGCCGTTTCGACGTTGAACCTCGAGAACAATGCATTATGCTTGAACACGTCTTGCACATTGACTCCTACCGCCAGCATTACGGGTATTACAATGGACTTTGCAAGATGAAACGTTTCCCCCGTCTCAATGGTGTACGTCGCCTCGACTCTCACCGAGACATCTCCCAGATCCTGTTCGACCGAGTACGGGAATCGCGCCGTCACGGAAGACTTCGTCGCCAGCGGCCCGAAATGGACTGCGCCGGACTCTGGTGCCTTGGCGAATGTCATGGGCTCGTCCAACGTTGCTTCTGTCGTCAGGAGACGCAGGCCACCGGTTGTCGGTCGGATGCGCACAACACAGCTTTGAATAGTGTTCCACCCCGTAGTCACAATGAGATCGAGGGCATTGTTGCCACCAAGGCTGATCTGTCTGCTGGCCGTCAAACGCACATCGAGACCAGAAGCCCGCTGGAACAACGTCACTTCTGCATCTTTGAAAACGTCAACTGTCCGTGGCGGTAGTTGGCTGACATCATGCTCATGGTGAAAACAAAGTTTGGCCGACAACAGTGTCAGGCGGCTTACTCGGTAGCTTCCCGTCGCCACGTGCTGAATGTGCAGATTAGTTCACGTTCTTAATTTGATGAGAAAAGCCAGCACTGACATTGGTCATGACGGATATCACGTTCTTGCCTGGACGGATGAGGAGTTGTTCGTTGCTCTCGAAATCGATGTCTCGACAAGGTCCGCCGTCAGTGCAAATAATTCGAAGCTTGACAGAATCGAGCATCAGTTCCTCAGGGAGTAGACTCCGCAAAGAAATCAACAGCTCGCAGCTGTCCCGCGCGTCGTGATATTCGGGCGAGCCATCTAGTAGTTTCACCTCCATGAAGAAGCTCTCAAGTTCTATCTTGAGCTCCATGGGGAAGCTCTTGCTCAGTGCGAATAATTTCTTGGCAATCTCGCGGATGGGTGTGGCTTCATAGATGGCAGACTGGCCCTGCGATTTGGTCGAGACCGCCAGCTGAAGGCGTCTTTCTCTCTCTGCTGCGCAAGACTTGATGAGCAGAGTCAAGGCCACATTGGCAAAATTGTCGTCCAGTTGAAGCTCGCTCAAGCATCGGCAATACATGATCAGCATCGACAATTCTACCTGGCTCCAGCCAAGAGAACCAAAAAAGGGCGTGGCACTCGCAAATCGATCGGTGGCTGCCTGGTAGTCCCCAATATACACCTTCAAGACGGCCAAATCTGCCTGACAAGCATGAACAGCATGGTTGTGATTGGCCACCGTGAAATGACGAAGTGCTTTGTCAGTGAGAATTTCGTAGAGGCGATAGAAATCGTCTGAGCTCTCGGCGGCCGCCCGAAGTATTTGACTGTCTATACCCAGAGTGAATGGCGAGATCGTGGGTTCCTCGGCTGTAGGGTGTTCTTGGGCGGTGACGAAATTGTCATCATCTAGACTGACTTCAGCCATGTCGTCCACGTCAAACTCACTGACCAATGGTACCTTGTCCCATCCGTTCGACCAGCCACGCTTTTTACCAAGGCCGTCAAGGATGCTTCTCGACACCATGTACAGTTCGGCACGTCGGGCGGCCAGTCGTTCAAGTCCAGTCTTGAGAAAGCTTGAGCTTGCAGTCTCATGGTGATCCGCAGAGCCCATTCGTTGACCAGGACCCGGAAACCCAGGGCTCGGTGGCGGTGGAGCCACTGTCTGCACAAAGAGAGATGATGTCCTTGCCGGATGCATCATCGTCGTTGGCTCTGGAATCGTCGCTCTGAGCTCAGTGCCTTCTTCTTGAGCTAATGTCGTGGGTGGTATGGGGAGTGCTTTTGTGGAAGTCTGCGCTAGGATCTGTTGCGCAACCACAAAAGCAAAAGAAGCCACTATGTTGTCTATCGTTTCAAGTCGCAAACAGTCTATCTTGCTTGGTTGTGCTTCGCCTTTGTCATTGTCTTTAGCTTGACTGGGCGAGGAAGTGCACAGATCTTGTCTCAGTATCTGTGAAATCAAGGGAATAAACTCCAAAGCCCTTCGGCAGACTTCAGACAGCATGTCCAGATTTTCGGCGCTGTCGTCATCATTCATTGGCGGTATCAAAGGCGCTACGCCATGAAGAACTGATTCACGTTGGTCTCGTAGCTTAGCCAGGAGCTCTTCCTTTGTGGCAGACGAGTTACCAAGCCGAAGCAGGAGTGACATTTGCCGAGAGAAGATGTAGCACCTAAAGTCAAAGACTGAAACCTGGTTCGCTAGGATCATGTCGCGATAAGCCTTTCGCGAAGCGCTAATTGGTATGTCGTCGACCTGGCCTTGCGCCAGCTCTTGTTTCTGCAAGTCTTCAGCCTCTTCATCTCCACCTTCCCCAGAAAGTTGAGTCAATATTTGCCTGGCAGCAAGCCGGAATTCTTCTGTGTAGGGCAATATGGTGCCCCCGTGTTTTTCCAGCGAGTCAGCGCCAGTTTGCTCATGAAGCACAGTATCGAGCCCGACGCTAAGTTCGTCATATCCAACGAGAGCGTCCTCAACAAGCCCGACGTTTTCAAAGCCTCGCGCCAAGCCCTCCTTCAGAATGAAGAATGTACAAAAGTTCCAGCCGGGCAGGCTTCTCTGGCCTTCCCTCTCTTTGATGTCTTCCTCGTACCGCAGTACTCGCATATCGAACGATGAGAGGATGAGCGATTTGAATTTGCCCATCAAATCGTTCCAGGCGAGCTCCGCGTCAGCCTCCGTCTCCGCGTAGCCCGTCGGCACGACTGGTACCACTCTAGGTAGGACATCGTAGGGTACGTCGTTAATGCCGACCCGAATTTGCGCAATACGGTCGGCGGAGCCTTTGCTGGACGAGTTGAAGTCGGACCGCAATTTTTCCAAGAGAGGCGTCGACCCCGTTCTCCAGCGCGACGAGGTTGATGCTTTGTCGCCCGAGCTCCCGTCTGTCTTCCCAGCACTGCTCCGAGGTTGAGCGGCGGCAGCCGTGTTTGGTATGACAACATGTAGTATCAACCACTCGAAGGCATCGTGCTTCTCCTGACTGTTTGTTTTCCTGAAACCACTGGATGACGGAGTCTGTTGTTTTATCCACTGTCGTATTTCACTTCGCACGGTGGCTTTGTACGATTCATTGTCGTCGCATCGCACCACCAGGATTTTGAGGTAGGGCGTGCTCCGGAGCCCAGGGATCTGATGGCGACGCTGACCTCCGACGGCGACGTTGGTTGTTGAGGTCGCCTTCTCAGAAATTTCCGTTGGGGCGTCTTGGCCTCCTACTTGTTGTGTTTGGAAGCCATCGTCTCTCGGTGCGCCAGACGACGGTCGCTTCTCAGAGACGGCGCCAGATTCGACGGATGCCACAGCATCTCCCTGAACCAAATCGACGTGCAGGGCATCGATAGATCTCAGCGGCCCAGCGTGCGATTGCCAATGGAGATTGCGCAATGGGACCCGTGATATCAAACCGGGCACGACGAGGTTGTAAACATTGTGAGGATCGAAATACTCGACTGGGACACGATCGTGTCAGTATGTCAGATCATTTCTAAGGAGCTCTGGAGAAGCGGGTGCGTGTACCTGTCACCTTTGATGTCGAAGACTGTTGTTCCATGACCAGCTTGGCGTCCCTGCCATTGGCACCGCGTGCAGCGAACAGCGTGGTCTGGACGGCATCGACCAGGCAATCAACTGGAGCAGGGTAAGCTTTCCGAGATGAACCCCTGTCCTGATGCTGGCGGCACCTGAGACAACTCGAATTGCCCCGGCGCGACTTTTGAGGAACAAGAGTACCATCGGATCTAAGCGGCAGAACGGAGTGGTACCGCTGATCAGCACTTGCGCCCCTGCAGGGCGGTGAGGGGGCCGCTCCCGGTCGAACAGCGGACCAACAGCCTGGCGAGACGGGAGTGGCCAGCGGGCAGCGGGCACCAAACAGCAAGCGGGCGGCAGAATTGCGACACCGCGGACGAGTGAGACTGATATAAATAATGGCCGAAACGCATCTTTGACGGTCAGACCGCGTCAGCTGATTTTTCTCATCGGCATCAAGGAACACGTCCATCTGCCTGGAAATATGTCTACCCTTCAAGCCGTCCGTTATTCGAGAGGGAAGCTCGAGGTCCTCGACCAGCTTCGTCTTCCCCATGAATTTCACTATGACGATGTCTCAACTCGGCAAGAAGCCTTCGAGAGCATCGCCACCATGCGTGTTCGCGGTGCTCCGGCCATTGCCATCGTGGCCAGCCTGGGACTGGCCGTCGAGCTACACATCGGTCCTGTCTCTGCACAGTCTGCGGGGGACCTCATCGCCTACATCGATGAGGCTCTCGATTACTTGAAGCAGAGTCGGCCGACAGCAGTCGATCTCACCAATGCCATCAACCGACTCAAAGCCAAGATCCGCAGCTCAGGTGACACCAAAGAGTCTATCATCGAGGGCTTCATCTCAGAGGCTGAAAAGATATTCGAGAAGGATCTCGAAACCAATCTCGCCATTGGCACTTATGGTGCTGAGTGGCTCGAGACCAAAGTCGGTGCGACTCCTGAAAATACCGTCTCTGTTCTGACACACTGCAACACGGGGTCACTGGCCACATCTGGTCACGGCACTGCCTTGGGCATCATCCGTACGTTGCGGGCAAATGACCAGTTGCGCCACGCATTCTGCACCGAAACCCGCCCGTACAATCAGGGCAGCCGATTGACCGCCTTCGAACTCGTGTATGAAAGCATACCCAGTACATTGATCACGGATTCTATGGCTGCCTCGTTGTTCCGAACCAAAAAAGCTGAAAGAAACATCGTTGCAGTCATAGTCGGTGCCGATCGAGTCGTTCGTACTGGCGACACTGCCAACAAAATCGGCACGTACCAGCTTGCCGTGTTGGCCAAGCATCACGGCATAAAATTCATGGTGGCCGCTCCCACCACTAGCATTGATTTGGAGACGGAAAATGGTGATGGCATTAAGATTGAAGAGCGCAAACGCGAAGAGCTCACGCAAATCACCGGTGCTGTCGTCAAAGCCGATGGCAGCGTCGATGAGAGCTCAAAAGTTCGCATAGCGACGGCCCATCAAGAAATCGAAGTTTGGAATCCTGCATTTGATGTAACGCCAGCCGAGTTCATTGACGCTATCGTCACGGAGAAGGGAGTCGTGGAGAAAGGAGCGAACGGCAAGTTTGACTTCAGCGACATCATGCCCGAACGCTGGAGCAGACGCTGAGACAAGATCGCGGGGCATTGAAAGTATTGCCAGACGACATCCAACGATAAAATGCATGAACATTATTAGCAAGCCAAGGCTCGGTAAGGAATACGGGGAAAGGCAAATTGCGTCATTTAAGTCTTGAGTTGGCTGGGTTGATGACACACTATCTAGACGTCATGAGGCCAGAAATTGTGCATTTGGGGTATCTTCTGAAGTTATCGTTTTAAGGCATGCAAAATCAGCTTTTGGTAGCCCTCCACGGCCTCTTCCAAGTCTGCCACAGTCAGATTCTCCCTGGCGCCGTGCGCTACAAGGATGGTGCCAGGGCCATAGAGATATCTGGTATGGTTGCCCTCCAAATTCGGGATGTCTGTGCCGTAGTTGACCGTTATTTTGTCGAATCCTGTCTTGATTCAGCACTCTTTTCTGCACCGTCAGCATAGAAGTGACTTACCTTCTACCGCACAGTCTGTTTCGACGGAACCGTATCCATGACTGCAATCCATTGTAAAAGCCTCGCTGTCGACCCGGTCAAGGATTGCCTGTACCTTATCCTTGACAACCAGCTGACCCGATGCTTCTGGCCCTATTGCCACTCTCGCCGCAAATTTCACGAAGGCTCTCTCCGGAATGACGTTGCCGGCGACACCGCCCTCGATGCGACCAATGTTGAAGGTCGTGTTTCCGAACACCTCAGACGCGCCAAGATCCGAATCTAGGATCTGGACCAGGGCACGAACCATGAGCTCGTTGGCCGACTTGCCCAACCACGGATACCCACTGTGGCCAGGCGTCCCTTTTGCTACAATGTCGCAGAACAAACCACCCTTGTGGCCGCACGCCAATTTGTTCTCAGTTGGCTCGCCAAAGATGACAGCCTCGATCGGAGGAGGGTCCTTCATCTCCAGTAGTGATTTGCTAAACGTTCGCATGCCATCGCCTGTCACCTCTTCCCCCACAACAAACACCAGCATCACCTCGTCATCGCGAACGTCACCGCGGTCATGAAGCTCATTCAAAGCAGTGATCATAGTTGCCACGCAGCCCTTTGCATCAACAGATCCCCTGCCCCGAATCATAGTGTCTTTGGTCACTTTTCCCTCGTCAATGCCGTATGGAATATAAGGCGGCACAACATCAATGTGGCTCGAGACAGCGACCCTGGCCCTGGGCTGCTTATCACCTCTCCAGGCGAGCACATTGAATCGCTCCTTTGCATCCGAGTCCTCATCACCGGGCCCAACGAATTGCAAGGCAGCGTTGTAGCCCCTTTCGGTCAGATAATTAACGAGAAACGTCCCGACGGCATTCTCATCGTTGGTGATGGAGGGAATCGAGACCATGTCCCGGTGCAGTTTGAGCAGCTCATCGCGATAAGACGGAGTTTCAACGTCCCAAATCCCGGGCCATTGTGGTGGCGACTGATTGAATAAAACCTTCTGAGCTGTGTGACCCAGTATCGAAGCAGTCATTCCCAGAACCGCGACGAGGGAAGCTGGCCACATCTTGGACCTGCCTCTCAAAAACATTATGAGCAGAAATAATTCGTCGTTGGGCACAGAGTTGCGAATCCTGGCTAAGGTGGATCCTGGAGAATGAGAATTACTCAATACGATCTTTGATTTTCTGAACTCGGCCAACGTGATGTCATTCCACGTGATCAATTGCGATATTTGTCAAGTGTACCCCTACTCCATACCTACCTACCTTTAGGTAAGGTAGGTAAGGTATTTACCTAAAGTAGGTGGATAAACAGCAATTGTCGTGCAGGGCATTGGAGCTTCTCGGGCTCCTGACAAGGAGGGAGAGACACGGAAGGTTCCAAAAAAGAAAATCAAAGCCCATGCCAACGACGCGAATTGAACGCGCGACCTTTGCATGTCATATGGATACAAGTGCAACGCTCTACCACTAAGCTACGCCGGCCTAATTATTGTGTGATTTCTTATTTTAGGATATAAAGGTCATAGTCTTTCCTACGCTAGATCAGTCTCGCTCCGGAATCAATTCTGGATGTCTTATCACACCACATTCTTTCGATCCAACGACATTCGATTCACATACACGGCATAGGACGAGATTCTATCAACGTCCCTTTTTGGACTGCAACTGCGACACATTTTGACGTCGTGTGGATTCGTGGAGACTTGCATCCGTGTGTCTGCCGCCTTAAAATTGCACCATGCATGCCACAAAGGCAAAATGCACGCCTCATCTTGTGGCCTCAGCATTGGACCTGGGCGAAAGTCTTGAGAAGAAGCCAGGAAACCATGGTCTTGCTTTGAAATCGACATGCGCGCTCTTGCGCAAAACCACATGAATGCGGCTGCGGAGGTCGATGAATCCATATCTCTCTGCCGTCTCACGTATATTTCTCTGCCGTCTCACGTATATTTCTCTGCCGTCTCACGTATATTTCTCTGCCGTCTCACGTAACGCCTAGCTGCAGCTTGTGCATTGTGACATCGCTAACGAGGACATACGATCCCCGCACGCGAGACAGTAGTGTTTTCATAAATACCCGGCACGTCACCAGGAAGTGCAAGATCAGTCTTCCTGATTTAGCGTTGGAACATCCGTTTGTCTGACAATTCGACCGTAAAGTGCGAATCAGCGGCCCTATTCCTCCCACTGCAACATGTCAGAACCCTACGATACCTACACCAAATTAATACATCATGACACCTACCCGGCAATAGCGAAATCGGACCATCGAGGGAGGACAGTGTTTATCACTGGTGCTTCAGGCGGCCTGGGCCATGCTGTTGCAATCGCCTTTGCGAAAGCAGGAGCTGCTCACATCTTCATAGCTGCCCGATCGAACCTCGACGACCTCGAGCAACAAATTCTGTCTGTTGCCTCGGCAGCCGGCTTCACTCCACGCGTGCACAAGCTTGCATTCGACATAACCGTGGAAGAAGACGTCGATGCAGCAATCGCCGTGGTGCGAGAGGAAGTGACGACCATCGACGTTCTTTACAACAATGCAGGGCAGTTCTGGGGGTTCAAGCCCCTTCTGGAGAAGGACCAATCGGGATGGTGGAGGACATGGGAAGTCAACGTGAAGGGAATGCATCTGGTGACCCATGCTCTACTTCCGCTCGTGCTACAAAGCGAATTGAAGACGATTATCAACGTCAGCTCCATCGGGGCTTTGAAAACTACCCCAGGATGTTCAGGATACCAAGGCTCAAAATTAGCCATGGTTCGCTATGCCGAGTTCCTAGATGTCGAGCACAGGCATCAAGGCCTCGTTGCTTTTGCAATTCATCCCGGCGCCGTGCTGACTCAAATGGCCTTGCAAAGGCCGGGACCCTCCCTTGCGGCATTGCGTGCGGGATTTCCGGACAAGCCAGAACTAGTGGCAGACACGGTGACGTGGTTGACGCAGGAAAGGAGGGAGTGGCTCTCGGGGCGCTTTGTGGATGTGCGCTGGGATATGCCAGAACTCCTCGCAATGAAGGAGGATATTATTAAGTGCGACAAATTGAAGGTGAGAATTGTGCTGTAAGCGTCGCGCAAGCTCGAGCCTAGTTGCGCATCCGAACGGAGGGGGGTGGAAGAGATGACGGCTGATGATTTTGGGCAAAGGCACGTGCAGCAAAGCTGGGCACGTCCGCATGCGAAAGTGTTACTCATTACGATCATCATGGCGTCGGGGCGATATATCGCGGTGCTTTCTGGGCCTTGTTGACAACCAAGACTTCTGGGTTCAGGTACAGACGTTCCTAGTTAGCTGTCTTTCACAATTAAAACATAGCATCGACAAAATGTTGATAATGTGTGTGCCGTTCAAGGAGCTACTGGTGGCATTCCTTTAGTCAGATACTTCTCACAGCTTGTCTCAGAACATCAGATGTTGATATGAAATTAGCAAAATGCATTTGAGTTATGCAAGTTGTTTGAGACTGCCAAGGGGTTCGCTTACTATTGACCTCACTTACTTACACTAGCTCGCCGAGAGAAATGCCTCAAGATCTTCGATACTTTGGTCAAGTCAGCCTTTCGAGTGAGCTTTAGTCAGTTGAGCAGTTGATGGTCTCAAAGTGCCAGGCGATGTCGTGCGGCCGGGCGAGAAGAACTTTTCACGGGAGAAAGGCCCGTTCACTTTTTCAAGGCATACACCGGCAACACTGGCTGACGGAATGCCCGCAGGGATTCCCCATTCATCGACAGTCAGTCTGCTAGTTCTAGACCATTCGAAGACTTGGACAGTCGAAAAGCCAAGCCGTCAAGTTTGGGCCCAGATGGTTAGTCTCAAGAAGCAAATGGATCAGGTCACATATGAAAGCTTACATTTCCACATACGTGCGGTGAAGTCGCTTGGAAATAACGTGGCGGTCTCTAGCATTTGTCAAACTATAAGATGCTTGGTCCACTCAGGGCTGACGCGTATTGCTTTCGCAGGGCGACTATTGGAGGCATCCGAAAGAGTCTATCCATGCCGACTGCCTTGCTTCTATCATAGCTGGTCATTTTATGCGAATCGTGCGATAAGGTTGTTCTCATTTCCGGTGCAATGCATGTCGATAATGCATGAATTAAATGATCCGATCGTGTAAGGCTCGTGATGTTGAAGTGTTTTGCCTCAAGGAAAGGCCAAAGCAGGACGGCCCAATTATGCCAACTGGGGCATCCTTCGTGTTTAACAATACCAAGAACCAGATCATCGCCTCGAGTACGACAAACAATAAGACGAGCTATATCACTTGAAACATACGGACTGAGCTTGATGATGTACTATTTCGTGAAAGTAATCGTGATGCATTCGACGAGTGCGAAGTTTCACACTTTGCATTGCCTAGGGAACCCTACCGTGTGTACACAGAGAATGATCACGGCAGCGGCTTGGACCATTGGTCTTATTGGAGACGGTTCCATCATTGCGGTGCTGCGAGTCACATGGGTGAAATGGGCCGTAACCTATTCATGGCCACGACTGTCGATACATCCGAAGGAACCCGCGATGCCCGGCGAGCGAACGGTTGTTGGGTGGGCGGTCAGCTTACCATCAGACTTGCACGTTGTTTACAAGGCTCCGAGTGTCCTCTCCAAAAAGGTCGCATCTCCTCGAGCGCAGGGATCAGGCTCCAAAAAAACGGTTAATTGCTGTTCCTTCGTCTTCGTCTCATGAGCGGCGAGAGACAGTCGCGGCAAGAGAAGCACTCGACTAGCGTGAAGGCAGAAATGCACAGAGAAGAGTAGTGTGGTCGCTTGAAGAGGCTATTCCTTGTCCATAACATGGCCTCATGTCGAAATGACCATCTCGATGTGGTCGAAGATGGCAAGAAAGCTGGTGCGCAGCGTAACACTTGGATGCTCGATTTTTACACCGACAAAAAAGCAAAAAACCATGCTACTGAAAGATCCTTTGAGAACGTTCAAGGGACCCAAAAAGGATACTCATAATAAAGTTCAGAGAGGTATGCATTTTGATGAAAAGTGCACGCTTCGTAAACCTTTTCTCATACCTCTCAGAGGCACTGGCTGCTCTGAACACAAGCTTCATGGTCATTATACCCCGGAGGCAAATCAGGCTGGCTTCTCCAGAGCATGCAAAACACTTTGATTCCAATCCGGATGGGGCGCGATTTGCCACTGAAGTGAAAATATTTCGGACATCATCATGACTCATTTTTTGCCGCCAAGTTCGTCCCTAACAAGGCTGCGGCTTGCGGCCCGGTCCAGACCTGACTCAATTGCCGACACGAAAGAAGGCAGCCATGATCCTGTTGAATCTTTCGCAATTTAGCAGGGAATGTTATTCTCCCAATGCATGCGAATAGCGTTGCAATAATCCCAGATCCCTCGTATACCAGATGTCTTGTGACCCGCCCGTGCCTTATCGGATGAAAATCACCTGCTTAATAGGCGGAAATACTATTGCCGCTTCCTCATGACTGAAAAGTCCTCCAAGCTGAAAGCATACCAATTGACATGATGTGCGGTAGGAGTTGTGCATAAAAGCCGTGCATCATCCTCATCCCCATCATCAACGCATGATATTCTCAGAAGTTGATGTCTCTCTGTAACGCTGTGTATCATCAAACCATCACAATGAAGTTGACGACTGCTCTCGTTGCCGTTCTCGCAGGATTTGCGCTGGCTGTGCCGCAAAACCTAAGTCGTCGTGATGCGCAACCTGACGAAGAGGCCAGCATCCAGCCCGAAGTGTTCACATACGGAGCAAACCACTTCGCCGATGATCAAGAGCAAAAGCAACATGATTTTGAAGTGCTGATCAATCACGAACTCTCTGCAATTAAGAACTTTGCGCGCTACATGTGTATATCTACGGTACGGTCATTGCGGCGTTGTGACGACCATGCAACAATGTGTTTGGCTGACACGTATAACTGTCTAGTTATCACTTCTGGGTGCCCAAGCTTTCAAGAATCAGTCAACCGTCAATGCACAGACTCTCCGAGAAGTTTGTTTCAGCCTGGCCCAGACGTCATTCGATGAAACTAGGCAGCGCCTGCTGGAGGAAGCCACAGATCCAAAGAAGATGCTCGTTGCGTCCCAGCTCGTCATTGCCACCAGCTTGGTGGCTGAGCCACGCTCCTGAACGTTTGGCGCGCCTCTCCGTCGTAGGCGGTGGAATCACGAGGAAGGGGTTCTCGACTTTGTTCATAATTATATGATTGGTGCAATGAATGGATGAGGAATGATGTCTCGCTCGTCGGCCATTGGACATGTGACGATTTGCCCGATGAAAGTGACTGTCGCATGTGATACTTGACGCACAGACTTGACACTGCCGTTCGCCAACATCATAGCGATCATGACACTTGCAGGCAAGGGAACAGCTGCGTCCATTGTTGACGCGGATCAAGCCACATGGACCATCCTCCGAGTCTATATGTCACCCGGCTCTGCTATTGTGGTCACATTGGACACAAGCAGATGCACGTTCGATAGACCCGGCTTTATCCACAACATACGCTGGGCTCCTCAATGCCTTTGGCGCTTCTCTCATCGACCTGCTTCGCATCCATATCCAGCTTGACCTCCAACCAGTCGCAGAAGAATTTGCCCAGCCCAGCGCCGACGAATATGCAAATGATGACAAATCCGTTAAAATACATGGCGAGAAGCATGACAATGTACGCACTGCCAAAAGTCACGGCGTGTAGGATCGATCGTGTCAATTGCTGCAGCATGGTGGCACGAAACGTAATAGTTTGCGAGCCGAAGTTATTGCCGTCGATGTAGTGTCGAGACGACTCGCGGTGGAATTGGCGCACCAGATAGCCGTCATACTCTTTTCCCAGTCGCCGGAAGAATTCGACCAGCATGACGAGCAAGACGACGCCAATGCACGTGGCTGCGAACATGCCGTTGTTGGTGATGCGCCAATTCGGCGAGAGAAAGCATGCGTCAGTGGTGTACCAGTTCCAAAGCATCTGCAAAAGTTCAGTCAATTTGTATTGTTTTCAAAGTCCTATCCGTCGCAACGTACCGATATCTTGCACGACGCCCCGTCGGCATCACCGTGATTGTGCATATCCATGACGAATTTTGGTGGTGCAAGATTTCGTTTTGAACTTGGCGAGAGAGCGTAAGTACGCAAGCAAGCAGGAAGAAGACGATGAAGATGTGAGTGCTCAGTCGGACGCTGCCAAGGCTCGGTGCTCCCCAACCAGCTGAGCAAACTAGATTCTTGAGCCGACGCGCGAATCTTGGCAGCTTAAATCCGCGTAGCACTTCGGAGAGTCATGTTTAATATAAGTCAAAAGAGAATGCAGGCATAAATCTCTTGTAGAGTAAGCATGCACGGCGAACAAAGCGTCAAGAATCTCTGTCATCGACTCTAACCTATTTGCCTGGACGTGTCGCTCGCCCCTCCTTTGGGTCGCTCGTTCCTGCCCTCCGAAGACGCTGCCAAGACTGGCCAGTCCCTGTCTGCATGGGATAAGCAGCCATTTGATTGGCTTAATGCTTGCTTAGCCCCTCAAAATGTGCTCATTCGTGCTCAGCAGCAGTCGACGACCCTGATGGGACGATGAACTTTTTTATTAGAACGCAACACAACAAACTCCAACTACCGGTTAGGTAGTGCGCAATCACGCGGCAATTTGATGCAGTTTCCGAGGGTCGAGACTAGCACGACATGATGTTTACGAGCACGAGCCCTCCATGGAGTCTGCGCCGAAGACCCAAGTTTAAGCTTATTTCACCTCTGACTTCCCCTTTGGTTTTCTCGTCAAACGTTTAACACAATTTCGACCCGATTTTGCAACGGGAACAGGAGCTCACCAACTCAAACATGTTGGAGCCACGACACATCCAAAATCACTCCGATGGGAGCGACACGCAGCCACATTGGGGCTATCCCGACCGGGTAGTGCCTTGCAAAAACGATGCCGGATCATGTGCATATCTCGACATGGTGTATCTGGCACACGATCTGGGGATGCTGTACATGGGCATTTTCTGGGCAAGTCTCTTGGCCATCTTTCTGTGCTGGGCGTTGCTGAGGCGCGCTAGTAGACCAACAGTGTTTGGGTCGCTGCAGAGCTGGCGATGCCGCAATGCAACCAATTGGCGGAAATTGACAACGACGAGCGCTGCTTTGACGCGGCGATATTTGCTCCCTGATGCAAATCACTTCTTGTTCGGACGCACTACACGCTTGCAGGTGTCGATTCTCGCACTACTGGCAGCTTATCTTTTCATCTGGAGTTTCTTGGGCATTACTTACACCACCTGGGTCACGCCGGTGAAGAACATGCCAGGTGTTTTCAACCAGAGAACGGCTTTGGGTCCCTGGGCAGACCGAGTGGGAGTCATTGCGTTTGCCCTCACGCCCCTTTCCATTCTTCTCAGCAGTCGCGAGTCCTTGCTATCTGTCCTGACGGGTGTGCCCTATCAAAGTTTCAACTTTCTTCATCGATGGTTGGGGTACATCATCGTTATCCAAAGTATCCTACACACGATCGGCTGGCTCGTCATCGAAGTCAACCTGTATCAGCCCCAGCCAAAAGTCGCTATCGAGTGGATTGTACAGCCGTATATCATTTGGGGATTCGTTGCCGTCTTTTTACTCATTGTCTTGTTGCTTTTGAGTACACCCTGGGGCATCAAGCTCACAGGCTATGAGTTCTTTCGCAAAGCACACTATGTGCTAGCCATGGTGTACATTGGCGCCTGCTGGGCACATTGGAACAAACTCGAATGCTTTTTAATTCCAGCACTCATCTTTTGGGGAGTCGACCGCGGCGCTCGTTTCATTCGGACAGGATTGCTACATCACCACCCAGCCCCATCGGGGACATTGACCGGCTTCAAGCCGGCATCGGCCATCATCAGTCGGTACCCGGACCCGGATTACGGAGATGTACTGCGACTAGATCTTGAGAACGCCCAAGATCCATGGAAGATAGGCCAGCATTACTTTTTGTGCTTCACGGAATCTAGCGTATGGCAATCTCATCCCTTCACTCCTATCAACGCTCCCATTTTGGAACGGGGTGTAGTGAAGCATTCATACATCATGCGTGCCAAATCGGGCGAGACCAAGAAGCTGGCCGAATTGGCGGAAAAAAAGGCGATCGCTCTGGGTCAGGACCAGGCCATAACTACGCCAGTGATTTTGACAGGGGGATACGGAGTGAACATGCTAGAGAGAATAGACCAGACCACCAACATCATCTGCATCGCTGGCGGCACTGGCATCGCCTACGTTCTCCCAATTCTGCTGCACCTCGCCCAGACCAGAATACCGTCCGATCGCAGTGTCGGCCTCGTATGGGCTATGAGACACTCTGATAATGTGGATTGGGTCGAGCCCGAAATGACCATTCTTTATCGAGCTCAGAAAGACTTGAGACTGGCGATATCCCTTTTTGCAACGCGAGACATAGCTGATGAAACTGGGAAGGCTGGCAAAGATGGCGGCAGCAGGGTCAACGAAGCCAGGGAAGTTGGATCATCATCGTCTGAGGACATCTGTCTTTGCGAACCCAAGGTCGAAAGCGAGGCCGGCGCCTCTGTCGACAAGATCGGTGGCGGACAGACAGCCAGCAGCAGACATCCCGACCTTGACAAAATTGTGAGCAACTTTGTCAAAGACACGACGTCTGGGCCGACGGTCGTCTTTGCAAGTGGGCCTGGTGGCATGATCACAGACCTCAGAAGGATTGTGGCCGCGCTGAATGTTCCATCTCAGGTATGGAATCGTCAGGAGAGGTTCGATGTGGAGTTGGTCTGCGACGACAGGCTCGAATGGTGATGCATGATTCCTTGCTCTTGTTCCAACATGCGGGATGCATGTCATGAACTACGGCCGAGAGGAGCCCGAGCAGTCGGAGAGTTCCTGCAATTGCGCCGAGACCCACCTTGCCATGGCATTGAAGTTTAAAAACAAGCCGATACATCCCCATTCGCCTAATTTGGCGCCGGGCTCTTTCGAGCCACGTGGTAGACTGTCGTGCGGCCTGGGCTCGCACATATGTAGCATCAACTCGAGCACCGTTGGCTTCTGGGTCTCGAGTCTTATTGAGTATACAAGGATAGCTGCCGACGAGGAAGTTCCCTGGCGAGCTGCTCTGCGCAGCGTCCATAATAGAGACTGGATCAGAAAGGGTCTTGATCCGGGTCAAACCGATGTTGTCGGCCGGATTGCGCCATTGGCATTCGGATCAGTGGACCGTTGCCACTCCGTAGCTTTGGACTGGGCGGCAAGTACCAATTTGGCTTGGACTAGGGCGTTCGAGAAGTGTGGCCAATTCTTGGTCTCGCGATGTCAACAATTCCACCGGACGAGCCGAGCTTGACGAGACAGCACAACCCGCCACGCTCATCACGCGACTTTATTTTCCATGATGGCATGCTCAATATGTTCACGGTATAGCCGCAAGGCCATGCCGACACCAGGGTGTATCCGGCTCGTTGTATAAATGCCTGCGTTGTCGCAGGTCAAGTTCTTCAGGAAAGTCTTAGAATAAAATCCGCACACGCCTTGATTTGTTTCAACATGAGGCCATCAACTTTATTTGCTGGGCTTGCCCTTTCCAACCACCTTGTCTCTGCTCATCCTGTCAAAGCAGAAGAGCGAGACGCCGATTCCGTTGTCTCTGGTGGGCTCCCAGAGTTGCAGAGTCTTGCTGGCGTTAACACAGGAAACTCTGTCAGAGACTTGCAAGACCTGGATCATATACAATCTGGCAATGCAGCTGCGATCATTGCCCGTGTCAAGAGCGAGGGGCTCGGTGCTCAAGGATGTCATGCAGCCATCACCACCGCCCTCACCGAGGTATGCAGCATTCACGGTCGCTCTCCTCTTCCGCATTGTGATTGTGGGACTACATAAAGCTAACAGCGAGGCAAATAATCAGTCAACGTTGTTTAATTTCGCCAATGAACGTGTACCACTATCCATGTCATTGCCGCACGATCGAGTTGGCTCTGACAATGACTCCGTGGGATTATTCCAGCAGCGCGCAGTATTTTACACAGACGTTCGTTGTGATATGGATCCGGGCTGCTCGGCGGGCTTGTTCCTTGCCGATATGAAGCTCGTGCCGGACTGGCAGCAGATGAACGTTGGTGTTTTGTGTCAGAAGATTCAGCGATCTGCTCTCCCTGAACGCTACTTTTTGTTCATTGAACAAGCGCACAAAATTTGTACTGCCAACGGATTATGAGCACGGTTGAGAAGAGCACGTTCTTTCCTGCCCTCCTTTCTCTTTGAGCATATGCATCATCAGCGGTGGTAGCCGGTCATCAGCCTCTTTTGTAAGGTGGCAAATGTACTTGTACAATACACAAATAGACATAGACTAGTACTCATTCATGCACGCGCGTGTTCACATGACCTTTCATTGCATCTTGAAGCAACCCCAGATCACATCGCGCAAGCCGCCACCTCTACTTCTGGTCACGGTCTAGATGCAAAGCTCGACGAGCTGTCAAATCAGGTGCACACTCGCCGTGACTGCCAGCGCGGCAATGACGTGGTGCGGCAACCCAAGAATGTTGTTGAGACAAGCAACCATCGGCGAAGCAGTCGACTTGGCTGACGCCGAGGACGAGACGACACCGGTGCTTGCGCCAACTACAAGCGTCACCGGGCTCGTCGGGCTTTGAGATGGCGAGCCAGCGGTGATGGTAGAGGACCCCTGTTGCGGCCGCTGCATCTCATTTCCGGTCAAGTCGCACACGCGATCCTTGAACAGGGTAGCGGTGTCCAAGACAGAATCATTCTTGCTCGCGATAAACTCATGCGTCAGATGGGTGCAGTTGTGAAAAGTCAAGCGACTCCATCCATACGTGGCGTTGTACTGATCGAGCGCGAAGCGACTGTACGGCTGACGCTTGGGCTGCAGGTCATCCAGGCCGTCGTAGTGTCCGCCGGCGCCGTTGGTGATGTACCACGGGGCACTGGGGTTGTTGAGCTCGTTGGCGTCGATGTTGCCATCGGCGAGGGGAGCCAGACGCTCGTACACGTGCGCGTGGCCGGTGAGGACGAGATCGACCTTGTACTTGATGAAGAGGGGCTCGAAGACGGTCTTGCACGACCAGCAGATGGACCCGGTGACGTTCTTCTTGCTGAGGTACCAGGGGCGGTGGCCGGCGACGACGATCCACGGCGTTTTGGTGCGGTTGACGGAGGCGAGGTCGGCGGCAAGCCAGTCGGCCTGGGCGTTGACGGTGGCGTTGACGGGGTCGGCCTCCTCATGCTCGGTGCCGCCCACCTCGTCCGGGGCGATGAAGCCGTGGCCGAGGTCGGTCTCGGTGTCGAGCTGGATAAAGTGCGCCATGCCGTGGTCGAAGCTGTACCAGAAGTTGTCGGTGCCGCCCGACACGTCGCTCGGCATGCGGAAGTGGTTCTTGTAGCCGGTGAAGTTTGTCTGGCCGGGCGAGCAGATGCTGACGTTGTACATCTTGTCGTGGTCCTTGTCGACGGTGTGGCCGTTGTTGCAGTTGGCTTCGTGGTTGCCCGGCCCGACCATGTAGGGCTTCGTCTCCGTCACGACCGTCATCTCGTCGTAGAAGTCGTTGAGGATGGCCTCGTACACCATGTGGCCGTCGGGAATGCTCACGTCGGGCACGAAGCCCTGAATCTGCATCTTGAGCCAGTAGTCGGCGTAGGCGATGTCGCCCGGGTGCCAGAGGAAGTCGTACGAGGACTTGGTGGCCGCCAGGGAGTCGATGGTGTTCTTCTCGCCGGGACGGAGAATCTTCTCCTGCGGCACGCCCTTGCCCGCATGGTCTGTGAGGCCGAGACGGCCCATGGTGCCCAGGTCGATGGCCACGGCCACGGCAAAGGCCTTGGATGCGCCGACGGATCGGGCCGTGGTGAAGGTGTAGGGCTCGACGGCCTTTTCGTCATGCTGGGGCAAGGGGGACGGCACGTAGTAGTAGGTTGTGTCGGGACTCAGTCCGTCGACGACGACGTGGTTGTTGTACGTGGTCGAGGTGGGATATGTGACCGACACGTTGGACGTGGCGACGTTGGTGAGGTTGTCTCTGGACCGCCCCCATCGCACCACGGGCTTGTCGACCTGCTCAAAGGTGTTCCAGCTGACCGTCATGCCATCGGCGCCGTGATACGCGAGGCGAATCTGACCGGCGGCGTCGGGGCTGCGGGCGCTCAGGGCCGCAGCGAGGCATGGCAGACCGAACGCGACGACTCTCATCATGACCTTGTCGATGTTTCTTGTCGCTCTGACCTTTGTGTTGTGTCCCTACTACTTATCCCTCTTCTTCTCTTGCCTCCTTATCTCATCTCCCCCGAAAAGGTCCGCCGTGCCGTGGCGACCAGCATCCATTCTTAGCCTTCTAGTTTGCATCTGTCGACCACACACCCTCAGCCGAAGCCCATTTTTTTTTCTCCTCTCGCCCCTTCCCTTCCCACCCATCGGCGCTCTCGAGCCATCTGCAAAGTCCCATCGTCGGTCAGCGTTTTCCACTTAGCTCAGGCTCGCACACACGTGTGTCCGCCAGCGCCATTTATTCGGCGGGCTCCCTGATTGCGTTTTTGTGGTTCCCCCATCCCATGCCCGGCGCCTGGTTCGCGACAAGGGGGAAACAAAACATCGGGGAGGGGGTTGCATCAAGCTGACAGGTAGACCGGGGCAAGGTCACAATCGCACGGCATCGATGCCACGGTGAGCGTGGTCGGATTGCAAAGCTGCGCTGATTGGGCGGCGCAAAGGGTCCGCGCGCCGCGGCGTGCATCGCCCTCGCATGGCAATTGACATATTCGCTCATTGCTGCCAACATGACGGCTGAATGAGTCGTTGGCTGACGCGCATGCGGGAAAGGGCGGTACATGTACGGAGTATTATGTTCCTGACGGCGCCGCAGCCCTGTGGAAGGAAGAAGGAGACACGAGATGGATGGGAAAGGTGACACGGGTTGCATGCGAACAGTCACGAGCCGAGGGCACTGGGGAATTACTGAGACTCGAGGACGAATGCTTCGAGTGGCTGAAACTACTGAACTTTCGGCTGTGTAATATCAACTTTTACCTCTTGCTGGCATCCACCCAGACATCGTCATTGTCCACATCAGCTGCTGCATCGAGGTTCGGCGCATGCATAAGCTGCGCTGTCCAGCATAAACAGAACGTCTCGAGCACAGTCATTCAGGACCTCGACGTCTTGGCTTCCCATGGAACACACCAACGCCGGGGCTTGGACATGCATGACTGTCGTTGTCCTTCTCAAGAATGGCAAAGTCTGACGCAGCTGAGCTGTCTCTTTCAAGTCAAGCAATAGACCGACGACTTTGGTGCTCTGCCGCTCAACGGACTCGGGAGCAATGACACCGTGCGGACATGCGAATGCAGGATATGTCTCGAATTGCCTTTGTAGCCAATTGGAGCTGTCCAAAATAAAAGGTCGAATGTGCAAGAGAACAGTCGCTGCACTTGACCTTCCGAGCCAACGAGTCGGGAGGATGTTGTCTGTGCCGCCTATTCGACACGCATCAACAATATGAACTGATTGACTCACCTTCCAGCGACGCTTCTCGTCCAGGCGCATCGCCAATCAAGGCTCAAGTTTTTCCTCGTCTATATCATAAAGCACCTGTCTGATCATATTGCGCCCAACCTTGATTCCGAGAAGAGCAGCAATCGAAAAATGAGCCCAAACGACCAGCTCCTTCAACCACAAGCCCCATTCGCTAGACCCTTCGCGGATTAGGGCGTTCTTGTCTGCTTGCTTTGCTATTTCAGCTACTCTGGGGCGGCGTATCTTCTCGAATCTCGTGAACGCGGCGTCCAAAGATCTGGCAGAATCTGCCAAGAGTCGTGTGATGGCGAAGACGTCTTCGAGGGCCATTGACGTGCCTTGCCCTGCTTGAGGCGGCATAGCATGCGCTGCATCGCCCATGAGCAGACACCTGCCCTTGTGCCAGTCTCTCTCGAGAGGCAGCTTGAAAATGGGGAAGAACTGAATGGCGCGCGTCTCCATTACAACGGTCTTGACAACAGAAGCCCATCCGCCTTCTACACCCGAGGACATATCCAGGACGCTTTTCTTAAAGTCGGCGACCTCTTCTTCGCGATTTGTTTCCCACCAGTCCCGCCAGTCTCCCGACGAAGGAAGAACTACCGCCTTTGTAACCCCCCAAAAGACCTGCCTCTTATCAGCGGAGCAGCTTGAGATTCCAATGGCGCCCATTGTGGTTAGAGTTGCGTGGATGCCTTGCAATTGAGAGGCATCGACTGTTTTGGGGAGGTCGATGACGGACCCGAGAGCTGAAACGCCCGTATACGCCGGAGTCTGGGACGGATCGACGTACAGCTTTCTCACAGTGGAGTGAATACCATCGCAGCCAAGCAGGAGATCAGCCGTGTCGATGGTCCCATCCGAGAAAGTGACGCGAATTGCGTCTTGCAGTTCTTCGATTTCGATGAGCTTTTTCTCGAAGCGAATTGGGATATTGGCTTTCGATACCGCTGTCATCAACACTTTGATCATGTCGTTACGCTTAATTCGCAGATATCCGTAACCGCCGTTGATCTCGGAAATGCCTTCCACCATGTTGCGAGTGCCCAGTGTTCCAGATGTCAGAGAGCGCATGGTGAACATTGAACTGTTATTGCCAAGGGCCAACAGCTCGTCCAACACTCCAAGGCGATCAAACAGACGCAGACCGTTGGGCATGATTCCAAGAGCTCCGCCTCCATGTGTCTTAGGTTCGGAGCGGAGCTCGTAGATAGTGGAAGAAATATCGGTTGCCTGCTGTAGACGAAGAGCGGCCGTTAGACCCGTAGGGCCGCCACCAATGATGATTGCCTGCATCCGGTGTCAGATAGGGCGTCAACGGCATCGCGAGGGTGGAGGGGCCATTACCTTTCTCATGTTGATCGAACTAGACACGTGAGTCGCTGTGGTCTTGCCAACATGAAAATCCCGAGGAGCTGGTGGTTGGCGTTTGATGCCCCTCAGTACATTTGTAATAGTTGGAAGATAATGGCTCTTGCCGGACGTTTATACGCCCGTTGGGCAACCACCACCAACTGGCATTGCATTGCCCTTTTTGGCTTGTCTGCGGCCTAACGCTTTCCTTTGGGTTTAGCTTCCGAGATTCCCTCCTTCTTTCAGGGCCACCTCGGGCAAGAGCCGCGGACTTCTCCACGGCGCCATCCATTGTTTCCCTCCAAACTTGCGAGAAGGCCGCCATCGAGTAGTTCCAAGGAGCAAAGGTGTCAAGCATCGATGGAGGCGTTCTTCTCTCTCTTCCCGATCATATCGAAAGAAACAACGCCGATGCTATGGGAAGCAGCCTTGCTCGAATTGCATGTTACGCAGTATCGCTTGCGAGTGCACCGCAAGCAATGGCGCTCGAGCCATGGAAGGTGCGCTCCCCACTTGTTGGCACCTTCTGCCCCAAGAAAATGACAGCGCTCGTGCTGCTTCTTATCATTCAGAGGATTTTCCACTGTGATCTGGGTGCTGCGAAAATCCTCACCCCTTCTCACTCTCGACTCACAGAAATAACGCCAATGCAAGGAGAAGCAGCCTTGCTCGAAATGTGCCGATCGTGATGGCGCTCGAGCCATGGCAGGTGCGCACCCTACTTATTAGCACCTTACAAAACGCCAGTCAGCCGGATGCTGGGTGGTGTCCTGAAATCGTTACGTGCTTTTTTTGGGACACCCTTGATTATTTCTACTTCTACCAAATGATCATATACGGACTACAAGACCTTGGCATGCGGCAATCAAAAAGAAGTAATCTCTTTCATTCGCGGACTTTCCAGAACTAATATCCTTGAAATGTCTCTTCACACACCGCACACAGGAATCTGTGTGTAGTGCCTGGCGACCCGGACTCGGCACGCAACCGCGTGACTTCACGGCAATTGCTCAGCCCGCCGCAAGCTGATCAGGATGCAGAAGCAGCAGCAGCGCCCGAGCATGATGAGCAACTGGCCGTCGTCGTCTTCGTCTGCGTACGTCGGTCCGGATGCGAGTACGCACCAGGACGGACACCCGTATTAGCAGCCAACATATCCCTCATGGGCGGCCACGAATGGCGGCCACCATAGGTAAGCCGAAGGAGCATGCGTTGTGCGTGATTCTGGTGGACCTTTCGGTTTTTGGCGAGGGACACCGGGGCCTTTTTTTGTTTTACCCTGCAGTCCGAATTACCTACAATTCTGGAACCTGAGAATACCTTCATGCAAGATGATGCTCCTATTCATAAAAGTCATTGGGTCGGGCGATGCTACAGAGGCTGATTGGATGCCTCATAGAATTGAAGCCGTTATCAACGCACAAAGCTGATTCCCCAAGTACTAGCTATATTAATCGATAGAGAATTCGCTACCGCCTATTCACTTCAAGCTAGTATTCGGTCATGACGAATCGCCGGACAGCCGGAAACTACAAACAAGAAAACTTTCGTCCAACATTTCGTTATGGCACCAGGCTCGCGGCCGCCGCACATCCGTTCCATTTTGCCAATCGATCAGGATCAGACTGACTGGGATCGCTTGTGGAAAGGCTTTATTGGCATCACCCCGGACATTGGGATGAGGGATAGAGACATGCTCGAAGAGCATGTGCAGCAAGCTCATCGAGCATTCCTAGCGTCAGCCTCACTCTGGATCTCTATGGTCTTATCTGGATTCGTCGGTAGTCGGGCGGGCGTGCGAGCGACCGGTGTTCACGTGGCACTTGCAACGCCACTTGGACCGAGTTCTGGAATGCTCAAATTAAATTCTCGTTCAATATCACCTTTCGCGGTCATCTCGCGTCTTGGAGATCTGGAAGGCGGGCGGACCCTTGATACATTTCACGAGGAGAACAGGCGCAGCGGCGTCTTCTGTGTAGTCCGTAGTCGAGCGCAGGCTAGGTGTGTTCTCACAGGATCCTTCGCTGATTACATGACTCGCCATGGCTGTCGTCAACGGATCAAGGAAGTCTTACTCTAAGCCAGCGCCACGAAGCCGTTACTCAGATCCTCCGCATTGCTTCCTCGAGTGAGCTTTCGTGGCGCGAAGAACTCGCCCAAGAGGCGCAAGCGACGAAAGAGGAAATGTTTGGCGTCGGCTTACCTGCGAACTCCACCCGTTTACGGAAAAGATGGTCGGTCGATCGGTCGGTCGGGCTGCACGTTGTGTGCCTACGTGCCAAGCTGTCCTATGAAGATGGAGCAAACAGGCACGCATGTTCACCCATCGGGACTGTGTGGGCAAGGCAGAGTCGTCTTACATCGTCCACGGCATGTCGCTCGGAAAGCGATTTTGCCGACTTGGACTTCAGCCTCCAAAATTGTGCGTTGGCCGACCGCGCTGACATTGCATCATCAAACTCAGCGTCGATGATGGCGTGATCCGTCAGCAAAGCGAGGCTTGCACAAATGCGACGTCAGGTTCGACAATTAAAATCTGCTAGAGCGCCATTCGTCGACTTCGTCGTTCAATATCTCTCCTGATTCGCGCATTCGCCCGTCGCAGCTCATCATGGTTCAGATGGCTGACACGCCTGCGCGCCAGTCATATTGTACAGCGCTTGGGGTCGCACAACAATGTCTAATTGAGACATGCGAGGGATGACATGGGAGCCTGGAAAGGAAAGAAGGTGGGAAAAGGAAAAAATTAGGAAGTGACTGGACCGACGACACCCACGCTGTTAAGCCCGGCCAATGCACCATTCCGCTCGGCGGCTCCCCTCACCGACGCAAGCATTGGACCGACGCCAAAATAGGAAGCGCCTCAAGCGGGACGGACGGCAAGTCGAGAAAGGGTACGCTAGGAAACACGGGCCGTGGCTCGTTTAGAAGGGAAAAGAAAAATCCAATCATCCGAATTATTGGTCCAGACTCCAGATTGACCGATCGGGCGAACAGGCTTTGAGCTGGTCCCGAAGGACCGGTGCATCACAGCGACCGTTGCTTTTGCTGGCTCGAACAAAAGAAAAGAGCAATAATGCTGCGGCCTTGCATGAGCCCTTGTCTCTTTTCGTGGGTTCCGAGCCGTTTGCCGAAGCTCAATATCAGCAGGGCAGGGGAAGAAGAGGAGGGAGCTCATCTCCACACCCTCAATACTTGAGAGGCAAGAGAGCCATGCCTGGGAAAGACGACGCAGCGAGAAGCATTCGTGCTCCCGGGAATTGATCACACGACTCGGGCTCCATAAAGGCACCTTAGGTACTCAACGTGCACGGGGTATGGAGCACGGAACACAAACATACAAACATACACATGTATGTCATCGGCACCGGCCATATCAAGAACCACGTATGCCTCCCCCATGGGACACCCGACCCGCTCCCACGCGTCGTGATGCGACAAACATGGCCGAGTCTCGGGCAGGACGACGCTTGATTGGCCGATGAATCAATTTGCTTGCTGTGACTAACGCTCTTGCTTATCATTTCGACGCCACTCATCTTCGAGATGTGACATGCATTGCCATTACACTGGACCTATTGTAAGGGCCGGCAGCCAGGCAAAAAGGCAAGCCCTTATCAGCGTCAAAGGCACGACAAGCAAACGCCAACGCCATTCATGCGCTTGACCATGCTACTGGGTACGGGCCCGATGGGCATGCGAAGAAAGAAATGAAGTCTTTTTTTGTTTTGTTTTCTTGTCTGGCGCTCAGCTTTACCTTGCTTGGACGATCCCGCTCCTACCGCACCCGATGCCACACCCTCATAAACCTTAGCCGTCATCAAAGTGCTGCTGCTACTATTGCTGAGTTCGACCATGAACCGTTTTTGATGCGCCCTGCAGCTGCTGCGCATCTTTTTGCTCGGCGCTTTCCATACTAGAGACCCTCTCTCCATGTTGGTCATCTTTTGGGCAGCTGGGATATGCGATCCATCCATCCTTTTTTCTTCTTCTTCCCCCCCCCCGTCCTGCCGCTGCTCCTCTCTTCCCCAGCTTGAGGGCGCGTCACTATGTCTGCGACGGACGAGCTCATCCAGGTAGTCGAGCTCATCCTCACGCCCTTCCGCGACATCGTGGACAAGGCGACCGTGGCAGCCCATAATGCCGGCGACGACACGCCTTTGATGCAAAGCGCGGCCGAAACGCTGGCAAGGGAGGGTCAACGGGCGCTCAACCGACTGGAACCTCTGTCCAAGAAGACATTCACGCAGCATGGCGCTGCGTTCGTCGATTCAATAAAAGCTAACGGTACGCATGCTTTCCTGGAGTGCATAAGGGTATCCATCGAGTCGCGCCCGAGACGCAAGCGCAGAGGGCTAAAAGGCTTGGGGGCCGAGACACTAGAAGATGAGAGTGAGAATGTGGGCTAAACGGATAGCACCTAGATGATATCAGCAGCTTTCATCTCGAGTTGACCGACTCGCTTTGGGCTTTCGATGACTACGTTGACGTCGAAGGCTTTGACCAGGACAAATACGTCCAGCTGCAGACGTTGTGTCGCAGTATAGCCCCCAAGGTCTACAATATCCTTGTCAGGATGAACATTGAGCTGTTGGCTAGAGGTCCGGTTCGCGAGCCGACACCTCCCCATATGGTTCCGGAATCGCCGATATTGTTTCCAACATCGCCGTCGCCATATTCGTGGCGGCTACCGCCTGCTGACATGAAGGCTGATGCCGACCCGCGGGTCTTGAGTTCGTCCTCGACCTGGAGCGACCGTTTTCCCATCCAACTTCATCATACAAGGAGCAGTCAATCCACTACCGAATCACACGTCAACAGACCTTACTCGAACTCCGTAACGAGCGTGGACTTCGCCAGCATGAGCCGAGAGCGTCAATCGTACAGCAGCGGGCAGTCGTCGGGGTCATCTGGGAGCCCCTCGAGCCGCGTCATGGGACACAATCCAATCATGACTATCCGGGAATCGCAGGCGTTAGATTCTGAACTTACTGATACTCATGTGTGGCCTCTTCCCGAACGCATCTCATCCCGCAATAACTGTGTGAAAACGCCCGAGTCTCCCAGTCTCAAGCGGGTGTCGGGTGAGTACAAGTCTGACAGCATGCGAAAAAGGGTAACTTTCGAGCACCCGGCCCCATCAACAAGGCTTCCGTCCAGACAATGCCTCATCAATGACACGAGCTCTTTTCGTCGCTACCGAGGTTTCTGCTCCGGCGCTATGGAAGTTTTGAGAGGGAACGACGGGGTCAAGCAAAAGCAAAAGCCGGTGCACCGAACGCTGTCTCGTATCGTGGCCAAATGCACGGGATGCTCTATGGAGCTTGATTATGAGAACATTGAGGTCGATTTGGCTAATAAGGGTAAGAAAAAAAAAACAGAGACAAAAGCAGAACGTGTACGAGAGGAAAGAGGAAAGGAATCGGTGACGTGGAGACGCATGATTCTCCTTTCGCAACCTTGTTTTGTGTCATCTCAATTTTTGTTTTCGTTTTTGGTGCTACGCCTCTCGCCTAGGACTGAATAAGGCTAATTTGACGGTTGTCCATCTCAACAATACAGATAGCGGCAATCTCACGAAGCGCGACGTCGACTATCGACTACGTTTTTTGCAGAAAAGTCACCTCCCCGTCAAGCGAGCAAACGACGCCCTTTACGGATGCATTTTCTGCATTCACAACGGTTACACCAATGAAGAGAGCGACGCAACAGTATTCTTCACTGCAGACGATCTGTTCACTCATCTGTCGAGACATCCGCGGCCGCTGCCCAACGTACCAGGTGTAACGGTCGTGTACGGACTCGACATGCCTTCCAACCTCCAAAATAATTACGACATTCACTTCAAATCACAACCAAGAACACACCCCGTTCATCGAGATTCGACCGAGATCGACGGGCGACCCACGGGCGTTGCGACGAAGGAAATGCGCAGGGTCGAGCAACAGCGAAGTCTGGTCGAACGCGAGCGTCCGGAAGAGCTTCAGGTCGCGACGGGTGCCCGGCTTACGGGCATCAAATGGCCACCGCAATACAAGGGTCGAAGGATATTCGCCTGGCATGACGGCTCGTTCGCGTCGGTTCCTTCCGAGATCGTCATGCTGATCCCGCCGCCTGGTGCAAAGAATCTGAGCAAGGACATGAGAACGCTCGTCAGCGGAAAGGCCAAATGGAAGTTCTCGACGAAGCACGGCAAGAATGTGCCGTGGCTCAAGTTCGATAAAGGCGATGCAATCTCCAATATTGGATGTAAGCGTCCGCGGTGCCTGTTCTCCTTCCCTTTTTGTGGGATAATAGATGACAATTGCTAACTGCTACGAAGGGGAGCATCCTGATCACTGGTGTTGGTGTGGGACAAATGCAAAAGGAGATTGGGGCATCTTTCCCCAGGCGTTCATCGATCCCAACACGGTGGAAGATTTAAATCGATACGAGTACCATCCGAGGGACTAAGCTTTAAAAAAACCTAAAAGGCGACGACGTTTGAAGCTGCCGTCAGCATCGAGTGATCAATCTCGACGTGCCTTCACCAGCGGTTCCTCGGCCAAAAGACGTTTTTCTGTGAAAGAGCCCAGGTTTTGTCTTTCTCCTTTACTGTGCGCAAATCTTCTCTGGCCGTCTAGATTGCAGATCTAGGTCGAAAATGAAGGACTTGGTTTCTTGGCAGGAGCGAACATTATCGATTCGATCAGCCAATGCGAACTGTGCTTAGCGATTATCTTTTCGATAGCAGTCGGTCGTCTCTGATCGCTAGTCTATAGGTGAGTCGTGGCTGACACCCAGTTCTCAATTTCGATTGAGGATTCATGATTCATTTGAAAGAAGAGGAAGATTGGATCTCAGTGCTATGCCCTTTCTTTTGACATCGCGAAGCCTTTAGCGTCATATTCAAGAACAAATACCACCTGACTATATACGGCTGACGTGTCCGCGGGTCGCTACAAATACCCAATTATAATCACATCATGAAGTGCTAGACAGGTATCTAATGCCTCGTCCCCCAGCGGGAACTGCCATCCATGGCATATCGAATTGATTGGTATTTCCACACGGTGACATCCCCGGCTATGTGGCTGACGTGCTGACACGAAACGGCCTCGAGCAGGTGGCTGGCTGTTGGTTGTTGACGTGGATGTAGCCATTTATGACCCCATCAATGTGTCATGGCATGTGTTGGGCCTGGATCAGTTTTTTTTTCCTCCAATTGGAGGGCTGGTCGCAGCCCGGTGTCGTAAGGCAGGCAGCCTGATTGCAGCTTCTCATTGCTCCAAGCTTAGCCCTTTTCGCACATATTGCACGGCAGCATACATTGACAACATAGTCGCAGGGTTGCGTTTTATTATTCGTTGAAGGCTCGGAAAAAACCTTGAGTATTTCCGAGATTGTCTGATCATGCAGGCTCCCCTTTTGCGCTCGCTGCCAATTGTCCGCCTCCTCTTTCACAGCCGTTCACTCCACTGGCCATCTTGCCCTTTCCGCAACCGGCAAAGGTGATGAGATTCGTCTTCCTGTTGACATCTATCCGTCATTTCGCCTACCGGATCAGTTGTGGTCAGTAAACATGCCACACAGTAGCAATTTCTGGAACTTCGGCTCAGAATGAGGAGCAGCAGCAGCATCGGCATCCTTTTCGCACAGGCCGCTGTCGACCCGGCTGCAGCCATCAGGGCAGGAGTTGGTGGCATTATACTGCCACCCGAAGACGACTTCCGTCTCGTTGGTCAGCACGGCGCTCATGACGTTTGTCATGGTGCCAAGGCTGTGCGTGTGGGAGAAGACCTTCTCGGCCGACAAGGACATCTGGGGCCATCCGTGGCGCTGTAGCCACCGGTGGTCGGTGCCGAAGACGAGCTCTTTGAAGCCCGCCCAGCGGATGGCCGCCGCGCACATGGGACAGGGCTCCGCGTTGGTGTACAGAGTCAGGTCTGCCCAGGCCGATTTGGTCTGCTCGCCCGTGAGGCCGTAGGGCCCGTTGGGGTCTGTCAGGATGGAGCTGCAGTTGGTGATGGCGGCGATTTCGCCTGCGGTCCTACTATCAGTTGGCTGTTTGTGTATGACTGACTCTTCGCATTACACGGAGTGCACGTACCGTGAAGGACGGGGTTGCCGGAAGCCACGCTGTTGGCGCCTATGCATACGAGCTGGCCGAGCCCGTCTCCAGTGTGGTTGACGATGACGGAGCCGTATGCGAAGAAGGGACAAGGCGTGTCCAGGATATCGTTCAATGCCTCGTTTGCTCGGCGCATCCAGTAACTGCGCACTTTTGGGGATGTGAGCTTGCGGGGATCTGAGGTGCGGCGAAAAGCAGCCACGCTGTCGACACTGAGATGCACCAACACGCACAGCACCGTCAGGAAGTACATGGTGCGTGGTGCCACGGGTAAGGTGTACTTGAATGGGGGGGGGAGGCGAGGGAGGCGAGCCCAGAGCGGGAAGGTTTCGTGGGGGGCGGCGGCGGGTTGGAGGAGATGCAGAGAGGCGGACGCAGTAGAGGGGAAGTGTCCTACCATGTCGTAATGGTGGAGGGGGGCAAATTGGAGTATTATAATGAAAATGCTTGACGGTAGGTGAGGAGAAAGGATGTGACGGGGCATGGTAGCCGACAAACGAGACTAGACGTACTCGGATTGATAACGTCGGATCGCGAAAATCGGACGCCTCGAGGTGATGCAGATAAACGCTTATGTAGGTAGTTCAGGACCGTGCCCTTTCACTTTTGGGATGCCGTCACTGATCCCAAAGAGGCACGACCAGAACTTTTGGGATAACCTCGTGCCCGTGGGCTGTCAAATTTGGAAGAGCAGCATGCCATTTGCTGGAGGGGGCGGCAGAGAACCGCTCATAATAGGACGCGTCGAGATGGAACTGCCCAAGCCGATCAAGTCAGTGAGCGACATCTCCAGCCCCGTCGCCCGAGAATGAATGCAGTGACGTGGAAGGAGTGCTTATCGAGGTACAAGATATACCTCTAAAAGGCAGAGAAGAACGTTAGCCAGAGCTAGGCTGCGCAAGTCTGAGAGCGATCTGAACTTTGTATTGCAATCTCACATTACTCAAGTCTCTGGCATTGAAAAGGGTTGTTTCTGGTCTTCTCCGAGCATGCAAAGGATTTTTGACAGACCTTGAAGGTCGCCCTCCATAGTCCCAGCATTACTTTCATCAACCCATCCGGGCGTATAGCTCCCACCAAAGTCAATAATCCAAGCGTTATCGGCTTTGTCGATTAGTATGTTTTCGGCTTTTGCATCACCCCAAATGATATTTTGTTCATGGAGAGTGCGAAGAGTTCGACTAATTTGATCAATCCACCGCTCTCTCTGGCTGAGAGACGCTTCCTCAGCTCTTGCCCGTCCAAGTACCCCTTTCTTCTCAATCCAAGTGAATAGCATTCCGGCCAATCTATTCTCATCCCGAACCACGCCATGCAGGCGACAGATATATGCTTGAGGGGGGTAAGGAATATTTGCCAGGGCGATCTTCTTCATGTTTAGGAGTTCCTCTTTAGCATGGCTGTTGCCAAATGAGGTGTTGAATCGCTTGAAAAAACAGATCGTTTGACTGTCCTTGTCAACAACTCGAACTCTATTGGGGGGTTTGATGAGGACATCCCTGGGCTGGTCGTAACATAACGCAATATCTGAGGGATGATACGAACGCGTCCAACGGCCCAAATCCAGTAAGAATTCATGATCCACCAGAATTTGGGGGCTTCGCCAGCCATGTTCTTTTGTGTCCCGAATAAATGGTCGAAGTCTTTCGTTCGTGGATGCTAGGCCGCAAAGGAAGGAGGTAGGAAAGAGATATTGCGACAATGTTGGCAAACTGTGGGTTTGATCTGACAAGATTGGACTTGAGGAAATTATCTGGGTGATTAGAGGTTTGAATGCATTTAAGAGCCAGTCGTATGCATCTTCCTCATAGAAGTCATCGATTTCCTGTTCGCCAGACCTAAGAAGATATAGGCATCTGAAGTACTGTTCCGTAATGCAAGGGGAGGAATCAAAGTTGGAAGGAAGAATTTGGCAATAGAAAGCTATCCCATTGTTTGTGCGAATAACTAGTTCACAGTCGTCCTCTGTGTCGTGGACTTGCCACAAAGCGATATCGTAGTGGGGGCGGCTAGTCATGTTAAGGGATGGAGAGCATTTCTGGCACCGAGCCCTGTGCTTGGCTAGGGCGTCCCTTTTGACTAAGAGGCAGCAATGAGTGTTGTGGAAAGCTGACTGCGATGCAGATATCCATCCAGATTGCGCGTGACGGAAATGCCCCAACTCGACACGTGCCTCCATTTATGAGGAGCATTTTCAAATCCGACACTGATTCTTTGATATTGTACTATGTAAATCCAGCTTCCCTTTACCTAATATCGTTTTACTGCATACATCACTGTACAGCCTCAAAGGTTTTCATTATTTCCCTACGAAGGCGGACTGCTGAATCGTGTTCGTCGGGTAGGCAGGCAATCGGGTAATGCAGCGAAGCAAATTGGAGCACTTCGCTGCCTAAAGGTTGTCGGGGCACTGGTTCACCAACTACCGTAGGTAACTAAACGGGGCCAACCGACAGTGTTGGCACTGCAACCATGTATGTAGTCCTCACCGGGCGCCCACCCTACTATAATTGTCATACAACCGACAGCAAAGGACTAAGATGGCTTTTGCCTAAGGAAACCGATCTGGTAATACTTACAGTACATGCTTACAGTAAATGTGATTAATATTAAAGATACATTGCATTTTCTTTACAAAGAAATTCTTGGAAAGACAAGGATATTTAGATCTTGGTCATAAATATCCGGGGAATGGAGCATTACCTTAACAATTAAAAATTTCTTACCTCGATCGCAAGGTAGGAATCGTTATAGTACGCGCGCACGGCTAAGCATTCATCGGTTGGAAAGTTTTATTTGGACAGATATCATGGGTATAATGCATGCAAGCCTTACCAGCAGCCTGTCATGTATTTTAATGTGCGAAATCACAGGAGGAACAAACATAAAGGAAGGGGAGAGCACAGCTGCCAAAGTCGTACAAAAAAAATGCATGAAGCGTTAAATAGATATGAACACTTTATCTCCTGTCACTAATGAACAACGGTGCAACACGCTGGACATCGCATGGCCCCACATGTTTGGGTCTAGGGATTGGCTTAATTATGCTAACATCACATGACCTCTGAGCCCAAAGCGGGTGCCCAATCTGTATTTCCCGCAACCCCCATTCTGCGCTTTTGAACAACCGTGACCGCTGCTTCCCCATCCCAAGATAAATCACATCCTGCTGAAATGACAGCCATGCAACAGTCTGGCGGCAAAATCACAGAGGAGACTTTGATCACCTCAGCAAGACTGTTACTTTGAGAATGTGCTATGCAATCTCGAGCTGACTCATCTAGTCACAATCAGTTTCCCCCCGACACGGCATTTCCCCAGCTAAGTCAGCTGTCCGATGTGCTCGACGAGCTTTCTGCAATAATCGTACGCTACAATGTCCAGAACATCTTCCGGCTGCGACCTCTTCATCGCCATAGCACAATACCTGAGGGGCAAATTTTGCTCGGGACCAGGTTAATGAAGCCGTTTGGGTTCTGGACTACACCTACTCGTATTTCGGACATTGATTCAAATATGATTCACGGTCATGTTTTCTCTCTAGATGCAACTAGTCAAGCGACCGAAGGCATCACGAAAGATACACATCTGTTTCCTTCTGAATTTCGCCAAGGCCCTCCAATCAGTATTGGAGAGCTCGATGGAGATTTCTTTTTGGACTTTGTCGACTGCCTGCGAACGAAAAGACTGGAAAATGTTTTCGGCCTCGAGATAGTAAGAGATCAAACTGGGAAGATGATTGAATTTTCCTTCGATACTGGCAATCTTATGCTTCACGAGGAAGAGGTAAATCCAGAGCTGAGGGATGACGGGAAAGGATTGTTCAAGCTTCAAGAAACAGGATGGAGTATCACGCACGACCATCACAAAACCTACAAGACCGGAGAGACACGGTGCGCTACATTTACAACGGGCCACGTTAGAATCACCGATAGCAAGGCTTTAAGCGCGCTGGATGCTGTGAAGACCTTGAAAGACGATGGAATCCTGGCCAAGTAACGTAACACAAACGCCATTTTGGGGCGTGAAACTCCTAACTTCGCTGTTTAACCTGTTCATCATGCTCAACATTGGACTCGAGGCGGCAGCAATCCCTTCGAGTAACGCAGACGTGATCAGAACCTAATCAGGCACTGCGCCCTGAATAAATTCCTGCACTAATTCCTTGTCTGTTACCTCCGTTGTTACGAACGCTTCATCACCGCACTCATTCCAAAATATGACGCCAAACCCATTTCTTTGGATCATGTCTTTGAAGCACTCCAACTTGATTAAGTATATTTTCTTTACTATATTGACAGCATTCGGTGAAGGACCAGGGACGTAGACTTCTTCACCAGACGGCTTGACAAAAGCATATGAGGCTCTTCGCAGCCTGAGTAAAATGCATGGCGGATATCCCTGCGGCCTGCCGAACCAAATGCCGCCCAAAATATCGTTGGGGCGTTCTACAACTATCTGGAGAAGGGTGTGTTTCTCAATTCGAATGGCTCCTAATAACGTTAGCTGATATATCACCAAAATATCCGTAGTCATCATGCACATACTAAGTAGGCTTGCACCTATTCTCGTACAGCTCGCAATTGATTGCTGATCATCTGAGCATGAAATTGAGTTTTGCGTGTCCGTCAGTATGGGATCTGGAACGGTGGTGTCAGGATTTACAAGAGCGGTGATAGTGTTAACATCAGTTACTTCAGGCCTTGAACTTTCTCGGGTAGGTTCTTTCGCTCTCTTGGCATGGCAACATGGTTGCTGACAGCCAGCTGGAAAAAGAACCTGCTGATGTGAAGAGCGATCAAGGCTTTGAAAGTGCTGCGCAGTATGAGTGCCACTGGGGCAACTAGTCGATGATTTGTCGATAAGTGAACTTTCTGTTTGATTGTTGAGAGCAATTGAGGATGGAAGTATCCGAACACTTTGATGATCTCTTCCATAAGTTCTACACTGCGCATCGGCTCCGTGAGCTTTTGATTAAACATGGCTCTCATCGATTATATGAGCTTGCTGATGCACCGTACCGAGGATTGTCTCCAGTCGTCGCCTTTCCGAGCTACCGACTTTTTTTTTTTCACAACGCGACTGGTGACTACTTCGTACCAACGTTTTGGATCAGGTGCGCTGCCCGGGAGTGTTCTGTGTGCTCCGGAAGCCTGGGTATTTGGTACTCGCCTAGGACTGAGCGTTGAGCTTTCGAATCCGTTCAAGTTATTAATTCCAGGAACTGATGCAAAGGTCGCTCCCGAACGACGCATCTGTAGACCCTTTTGATCAGGTCGAAATTGAAATGGTATAAGACCCCGAAAAGGCTCGCGTAAGATTGACAGGATGTGATTGCTCAAGCATTTCCAGCCTTCTTCCTCGGATTTGCGAACAATGCCAAGTCCTCGAAGAAATTGGTTGGCCTTGGCGAACGTGTCCCCTCTCACTGGCACGTATGCCTCCCAGCTTGAAAAACCGTTAGACACGATTCTGGTACCGTGTACAGTCTGACTTACACTAGGTCGCTGACTTTCTCAGGGAACAAGAATAAGAACAGAGATTCAGGACATAATGCATCCATGAACCTGCGGTATCTTCGGCCTATCTTTGCCCAACTCACAACTTTGTCTCGAACGATCTCACAATCATGCATTCCCGATCGGCATATCACGGCAATCACAAATGCAACGCCGCCATTTTGAGATTTCGAGAGCAGATTCTTTGTGGCATCCAGTTCTGAGATAATGTCGTAGTAAAAGGCTGTCAGGAATCTCCATAAGATCCTGTAAAGGATACGGTCTGTTTCCAGGTTGCATGTGATTTCATACTAATCAGAGGGCTATTCGAGGTTTCTTATATATTTGTGCGATCGGCGGAAAAGATCACGGGGATCCTGCTTCAGCATCTCTGCAACACTTTCTGGAATACCGACGTCTTCGGGTTGAAGTGACCATAATGAATGAAGCTAATATGATCGCGAATTCCTCTCTCGAAGCGGCTGATTGGATTGTGAATGCGAGTCAATGTGAGGAGGCAAGGTTTCTTCCATGTCTTCAGAATTTTAGCCAGACTGCTATGAGATGCATCGGAAAGTCTCGAAACATGCCGTTCGAGGTCTTTAACATACTTGACAAAGTCAGTATATGACATTCCTGAGAGGTTAACAAGATGACCTTGCTATCAACAAGTAACTCCTCGACTGTTTGATGCTCCAATCGCGATTGGATGTCCTTGCTAACTTGTTGTCCCATTGCCGATGCGAACACTGTCATTATGCCATATAGCCTTGGTCGGGGGCGGTGTATCGTTCGGGTCATTTTGTAGGCGCCAAACGGCTGAAATGGTGAGGGGTAGCGCTAACCTCTGTTCACACAGTTTTTTCGGAGCGTCCCGCACCTTCTTCAGATCCAGTTAGTGTGGAAGCGGCGGAGCCTCAGCGGCGGAGCCTCAGCCGTGAAGTGCACTTTCCGCGATTTGAGACTGGAGCCTTCCAATGGGAAATGTGACAGATTAAGCCATAGCCAAACAGGCGCTGCACCACAGCCAATCGTATTCAAGTCAGGTACTTGGACTCGCACTTATCAGAAAATGAACATTTTGTACCCAGTCAAGCACGCACTATGCAACTTTTATGCGACGAGGCTTGCAGGATTGTGCTGTTTGGCTAGTCAAGGTGAGCATGCTGATGAAATTGGACCAGCCACTTCCATGGTTCCGCTCCAAACATCGAATCCAAATTGGATAGGGACGCTTGTCGTGGCAAGGAGACCAGTTTGGTTGGTATATATAGCAAATGAATCCAAAATCTATGTAAGGTCGTGACTGGCACAGCACAGACGTCGTTATTCTCTGAACAACAACTGAACGATATTTTGCGATAACTTCAACCCTTCTATTCACCATCGACAGTTATGAGCTTCGACTGCTCTGATCTTAGAAGCCTTACCATGAAGAATACGACTGATATAGACTGCTATTTTCCGAACACTGATGGCCAAGCTAGCCCCCTTCCACCTCAACGCTGCAACACCCCTGTGTCCCGAATGGAGATCACGGACCCCAGCTTGGCTCCCAAAGATTTCAATAAACAACTTGCTAAACATCTGGAGGCGTATCTTTCGGAACATTAGTCTTGTGACAAAGGGCCATCTTCGGTTTATTTAGCTAGACCACGCGACCAAAGGTCCAATGATAAAGTTTATACATCAGGCAGAGAATCAAGAGGCGAGTTGAGTGTAACATTTCTTGTTACTAATTCGATCAAGCAGGTCGTCAGCCTCAGAAGTGAAGAAGCAGCGTTTGGTAATGTCCAAACCAAAAATGCAGCGTCAGTGGCCGAATGCGACATTACAGAAACATCGGCACAGCAAAAATTTGACCACGACAGTATACAGCCATGCCAACCTGCGCCATATCGGCTTTTTCCTCACTCAGTACCCTTCAAGGCTGTTGATACTACCCAGAACGCAGAAGCAACCGCAGAATTCGGGAGACCTTGGTCAAGTTACAATGAAATCATGTTCTCCGGCAGGGTTTCTCGGGAGTCATCTGAAAAGATTTTTCACGAAACCAATGAGACGATTGGGGTTCAAGTCCATCATCAAGGCACTAGCTTAATTTCTATCAACAGTCATGAGCAACCAGCCTCATATGCACCGCATGATACACGACCAATGCCTTGGCTAGAGTGTTTTCGTAACAATTCCTACCAGACAGATCAACAAACGAAAGGTACTGGCGCTGCACATAAGGCAGCTTGTTCTTTCGACGCTGGAAAAAGGGTTTTGCGATCAGTTAGCGCTGCCAACGTATTGCAGCATCGAGATAACCCGGAGACTAAGGAGGAGAACAAAGTTACACTTGTCGCTGAAATCGAAAATATTCGAAGCCTCCGAGAAGAGAGCGTTCACAAATCGCTCGGTGTATGGCACGAAAGTTATGAATACATTGATCGTACACCTTGCGTCAAGGGCACCGTTCCGCCAATTCTTTCCATCGACATGTTGGACCGTTTTGGAGCAAATGCAAACTCCAACTAGAGAGCCTTTTCTCGGGCGGAGGAAGCTTGATAGCCGAGAAACTATTATTATCAAAGGATTTGCCGTATGTCATAATACAGTATCAATAACAACTGGTTCTATTTGTATTCAGCAGCCATCTGACCATGAGCCTGCTGGCACTACCCACCAGGCTAGTCCTACCTGAGGACCGCATTGGTACGCAGCATAAGGTCTAACAAGGGCCTGAGGAGAAGTGGACTGGGCGGCGCCTAAGGGTTGGCCAGTAATTCAGGTCAGCGTGCCACTCCATAAACGATCCATTTGTGGCACTTTCATGACTGCCTAAAATTGGAAGATTCCAATTGTGTTCTAATTCTTAGTCCTATCCCTGTACTAATGAGAATGGTGCCGTGCTCGAAGCGTGCCAACTTGACCTCTGCATAGAAGCCAGACTTCACAGCAGGCCGCAGCCAAGGTGGTACTGCCTGTAGTCAAGACCCCACCTTTGGAGCTAACTCCCTGAACGATTGGTCACTTTCCAGGCGTACCGACCATGGTGGAGCAGCGGCGGTTCGATTACGCATAAAATGACTGCATCACCATTCCATTGATCCATCTCCCTCATTGCTCATCCTCGAGAGCAGTCGGCCGCCCTGAGGAGCCGAGTATCATCGGCGCTAAGAGAGCGAGGTCAGTGTTTCACGAAGCGCTCTGCGATGTCTTGATTGACGATCAATAGGCAACAGACCTCAGGGCATTCGAAAACGAACGAGCCCCCAGACTCGAGCGACACAACCTCAAAATCGCCGAAGCCCAAGGCTTTTGAAGCGTCTGCAACCACACTTGACTCCAAAAATCGAAGTGCAACCTCAGCAAGTAAGATGACCCCAGTACAATGTATCGTTCTGTTACGTGACCTAGACATCGAATATTGAATGGCGTTTTGTCCACTGGCAAGCAGGGCATGAAACGACCTATTACCGGTACTGTCGAGCCACTTGATCCAGCTTACAAGCGGCCACGGCGATCGTCCCGAATCGACCTCAGGCGACAAAATTTGAGCTGCTTGGCAGATAGTCACCGCGATACACGTGAATCACTTGACCCTGTTGGCTTTTGGGCTAGGGAAGGAAAGTGGCCCGGTGAATACTTCGAACCAAAGATGGAGCGCTTACTCGCCCGGAAAAAGTCACTACAGTCCCTTAGCCGCAAGCGTTCGAACTCTGCAACGTCTTTAACCCCCAGCGATCAGCGGCCGAGGGAAGAGAAGAGCGCTCCATATCGAGATCCACGTTATGAAACTTTTCTCGGGATAAGGGGTAGTTTCATGACGAAATCTGACCTCGATATTGACCGTTCAAGTAAAGCTTACGTTGAAACATTACTCGAGGCTCAACAAGTCTTGCCAACGGATTCTTTGTTCCGAGACGATATCTTCGAAACTACTTGCAAAAAGATCCATAATAAGAACGAGGCTCGAGTCATCCAGGACATATCTCGACTACTAGTTCCTTCGGCAGAGAGCCTTTCCACGTTTGGTGCCGACCACCTCGATATCTTGATAGAGAGTGTCAACGAAGGCTGGAACAACTCTATACCGCTGACTGGGATTCGCCCGCAGCCGGACTACTCTGTTGGCTTCAAGCGAGAGGCGTTTAGTGACGAACATTTGGCCAAACTGGCCCCGTTTATCGGCGATTTTATCAGTGGAGACCAGTCTTTCCTTATGGCGACATACTTCATGTATTTCCCGTTCCTCGCGTGCGAGGTTAAATGTGGCGCCGCTGCGCTTGATGTGGCCGATCGTCAGAATGCACATAGCATGACTTTGGCCACGAGGGCTGTGGCTGAGCTTTTCCGTGCCGTTAAACGCGAAGATGAAGTGCACAGGCAAATTCTTGCGTTTTCCATCTCTCATGATCACGGCTCGGTGCGAATTTACGGTCACTATCCAGTGTTTGATAGGAAAGACACAAAATACTACCGTCATCCAATCCGCAAGTTCGACTTTACAGAGTTAGATGGTAAGGAAAAGTGGTCAACGTACAGGTTTACTCGAAATGTATATGACTTATGGATGCCGTCTCATTTCAAGAGGATATGCTCAGCCGTTGATCAGCTGCCGTCTGACGTGGATTTTGACGATTCATCATTGCCAGCAACTGGATTATCCCAAAGTCTACAGGATCATCAGCTGCCGCAGCCGGATGCCGACATTGATTCGCCCCTTCTTAGACAAGATATTCAATCAAGCAGTGTTGGGCAGCAGATTGTAACACCAAGTACATCGACTACAAATTTAGGAACGGCGAAGAAGCGCAAGGCAGGAAGTAAATCAGACTAGGCACCTTAGATTCCACATCTATCACATATAGCACACTTTTCAAAGGATGACAAGCATCACGAGGGCAGCAATATCAAGTTCCACTCTGTTCGTACCACAGTTCTTACCAAGAAGACTCACAGTAGTGCGTAAGGAAGAGATCTGATTCCCATTTGGCAGCAGCCTTTGACTGGAACCAGTGTGTGGAATCTATCTACCAACTATTTAGGGAGTGTATCTGGGAGGGAAGAAGTTCAACTGCAGATGAGGTGGCGTAGCTTGTCGGTGACCTATTGGCTCACCACTTCACCAACGCCCAGTGATGGGTAGTGCTGGCACTATCGCCCACCAGGCTAGCCTCCCCAAGAACCGCAGTCGCAGCTAGATTGTAATATTCCCTTCTACTCGCATCATTACGATACTAACCCTACCATGTCCCAAAGGTCGTGCATAGCGCGGGATCGCAAAGCTGCCCTTACTGGCGCTTGGCGCTCGATCGCGTCACCGCAGGATTCAAATCAGATCGAGGCATCGAAGGCTTTTCCAAGTAGTCGGCAAGTAGTTGGCGAGCTATACAAATGCCCAATCCAGAACAGCCAATGCGCACGAGGAAAATGACGTGGACCTCTAAGCTATTAGAGGGTACTGTATGACTTCCTCATGTTTAGAGATCACCCACTGAACTACCAGTCGTAGTCCCAGGCAGCCGCTAGACATTAGCGCGGCATAGGCCACCGCACCTCTATGATAATGAGATGCAGCTATACGATGGGTTTAGAATCTCAACATTCGAGCTACTCAAATTGCGGACAATGATTTACTCATCGTCAATATTCCATTCATCTTCTACCTGTTTGGCGTCATTACTGTAATCATACGTGCTGTCCGTATCATCATTGGCCGCGCCATCGCCCTTACTCGCATCGATAGCGGTTGAAAATGAGACCTCCGATGGAGCAATTGCAGCCTCGACATACTCTCCAGCCAGGACCTGATATTCTTCATCTTCTTTTTCCATTTCTGAGATTGCCATCGCTTCAGCTAGGTCAAGCTTAGTTCGCTGTTCAGCTATGCCTAATCGCACCTCATCAAGTTTCGTTCTTAGAAGCTTATTTTGTCCAAGCTCTTCTAGTGTGGTTCGGGTATTCCTGCGCAATTTGACGAATTTCCTAAGGTATTGTGTATCTCCCAGGAGCGTCATACATCGTTCAGCATCATCCAGACACTTTTCAATGCATTTCGCGTCTACACGAACGCGATGGACTGCCGCGTGACGAATATTAGCAATTGATTGAAATAATTCCTCTAATGGCATGCCAACATCTGGGCTTTTATCGAATAAGGCTAGACGCCCTGAAACTTCCCCGGCCAATTGATTTAGCTCAACTGCTTCCGGGCAGAGGGCGATCTAGGAGTCAACGTTACGGAGGAGGAGCTCAGATTTTTGTACTGTCTGTCGTCCTGAATGTATTCTAACGTCGAAGTACGAAGTAAATACTCACGAATTGCGTGGCGAAGGGTAATCTAGCCCTTGTATTTATCCGAGGCAATTTATGGGTTGCTAGGCCGTTTCAAACAGGTGGTGTAATTTTGCAGTATGGCTGGCGAAACTTCTTGCAAAAGGCGCTGCCTGGTGACCTGCTAGTATCGCTGACCTTTTCTTTGTCCTTGTTTTTATCGCTTCCGTTGTCTATCGATGACTTGCGCCGAGTCCGAACAAATCCAACGTGAGAAAGGATTCGAAGAAAAGATAGGCTAGTCAAAACAATCGTCGGTGTACGATGCGCTGAAGTCAGGATTGGTCCCGGAGGACCTGGAGGCAGCGGCTGTACCTGTCCACCATATCGTAGTATGACAACTATGTCTTTTGCGACCCGTTCTCTTGCTACCGGCGACGCTGCTACACCAGGACGAAAGAAATTAGACGCCGGGTCTGTACGGTGTCTCTGTCTTCTCTAGGTGCCGGGTGTGGCTGAACTTGACTGTTCAGTGGGAAAGGAGGTTGAGTAAGCAGAAACGTGGCTTTGATGCCAGCTCATTCGGAGAAGCATCTTATCACAAAGGTGCTTGCCGAAGACATCGAGTTGCGTCAGTGCAGCTCAACAGATGCACGTCTTGGGCCGAGAATAGTACATCGGGTAGAATTCGAATAAACGTGAAGTCTGTACGTGCAGGCAAAGTGATATGTGGTGGTGCTCTGCTCACACAATTCAGGGTCCACACACCCTCAGAGCCCCCCCACCCCCACTATCTCTCCCTCCCTCCCTCTTCCCAAATCCAGTCAAATGCTTCACGTTGCGTGCCTCCTCATTCTCTTCCTCCTCCCTGTTCATCATCAGCCTGCGCATCGCCACTTGTTCGCAGCCGACAAAATGAGTGCTTCAGTGTCTACATCAGTCAAGCGGGCCGCTCCGCTGGTCCTGCCCGCCATCGGCCGCCACACAGCCACTGTCATCTTCATACATGGCTTGGGGGACACAGGTGTCGGATGGGAAGATGCCGCACAGATGTGGAAGAAGTCGGAGCACTTCAACGAGATCAAGTTCATCTTGCCTCACGCGCCCATGATACCCATCTCCATGGTATGCAAGGCCACCTTGTGTCATCATGGCTGAGCACCGCAACAATGACTAGTTGCTGACACTATGCAATTCTAGAATAACGGCTTTAAGATGCCCGGGTGGTTTGATATCGTAGGTCACACGTGTACAAACACCACATAGCATGCTCATCAAGGCGGAGGACTAGAAAACGATCGAGAAAGGTGCAGATGAGGACATTCCTGGCATCCTCCAGTCTCGTGATTACTTCAATAGCCTCATACGGGCGGAGATGGACAATGGCATCCCATCAGATCGTATAGTCATCGGAGGCTTCTCGCAAGGCGGTGCCATGAGTATCGTCACCGGCCTTACCTCTCCCGTCAAACTTGGCGGCGTTGTGGGGCTGTCCTCTTGGCTCTTGCTGAACAAGACCTTCAAAGAGCACGTCCCTGGCGACAACATCAACAGAGACACTCCTGTCTTCATGGGCCATGGTGATATGGACCCTTTGGTCCGTTATAATCTCGCCAAGGAGAGCGAGGAGATGTTGAAGGGCTGGGGATACAATGTCACCTTCAAGACCTATCCGTAAGTCAGATCTTGTTCTTGATTCGGAGATGCTGACTTGCTTTCGCTCTTTGCCGCGTTGTGCGGATGACGCGGCCTTCCAACAAGATCTGACGCATCCACGGATGATGACGAATCACGGACTGACGCACTATTTTCCTAGTCAAATGCAGCACTCAGCATGTCTGAGCGAGCTGCAAGATGTGCAGCAATTTCTGGCTCAGAGATTGCCTTCGAAATCGGATCTGTCCTGAGTTTTGTTTTTCTGTGCGGCTCGGATTGACGTTCGACTATCGGTCGATCTGACGTTGCGCACTTGCATAATGGCCTGAGAAAGCCGACTCGTGCAGAGCGGCTCGCTCCTGCTGTCAACGCACAGACCAAAGAGCTCCTCCCTTCGGCGCAAAGGCTCTCACCATTTTTGAGCCGCAGCGCGCACGGTATTTACCGAGGTGAGTGACTTGAAAGTCGAGGCGGAGACGGCAAATGGATGCCGACCTCGTTCGGGAAAAAATCGAGTATTGTCGAGGATTCCCCTGATCGAGCCCTAGTCCGTGGGCCGTATCGCCTCCTTCATGAAGGGGCGAGTGAGGCTTAGCCACCACCCTTAATGCCACAACACAGAATTTCCCGTCATGCCGCCGCAATGTCCATTAAAAAGTAGCCACAAATCGCGATGCTGAACAGCCTCATGTGAGTCGGTCTAGAGGCGAAAACACGACGTGAATGAAATTGCCAATGACAGCCATGTTTATCCAATCCGTTGGTCATTGATGCGACGCAAGCACATGAAACAGGCACCAGATTTCTAGGTCGGTACCTGAATCGCTCTCTCCGTGCTACATCATGCCCAATCTTGGCTGCGCTTGGCAGAATCACATTAGACGAACGAGGAAAGTTTCTCGTCAGTCTTTGTGTTTGGTGTCATTAATAAGTAGATCTTCTCGTGTCAGTCATATTTTGGCGCGCCTGCCACGTCAACATGATGGCTCGGGGCAGCCATGGCCCAGGGACATGATTCGTTAACGCGTAAGGCTTCCAGAAGTACTGGAGCATGAAGTTGCCAGTCCAGTGTTTCAAAATGCAGGTCAGTCCCATGCTTGCAGGGCTCACCACCGACTTACTGGTGGGGTTTTTGCGACAGCCTTGGAGTTAGCTCAGTTCGCCGCAACAAAAGTCCATTTCTTCATCCTTTCTGCCATAACAGCAACTAGCCTGTTTTCTGATTTCTGGTCTCCTGTCAATGTAAAAAATCTTTCTGCAGACGAGGCGGGCTCATTCTCCGTGATTGGACCCAACAATGTCTTCGACACGCATGGATGGCTCTGCGGGGAAACCCTGATTCATGCTCGGGCAGTGCTCAAAGGTTGACTGTGCGCTCAAGGTTTTCCGCTTATCAAGGAATCGAATCATAACAAGAAGCTTAAAACCTAAAGTCAGGGTTCCCCTCTCCAGGTGACCCGGGAATACGACGGTGCGACTTCCGATATCTCGCCGCGGTCAAAACCTTCAGACCATATCGCGCCAGGGGTCAAGATCTACGAAACCGCTTGATCGCTGCCTTCGACCCCTACAATCTTAACCAAATGATGTACTTTATTTCTTCAGGCACCAAAACACGACATCCGGCAGGCCACCCCACTGGTCCGTAGTCGTCCCCCCAAATACGATCGTGTACGCTCGGAGCAGAGTACTACAGTGCTCCCGTTATGGAGGTTTGCCAAGCATCCTATCCCCGTCATCGTACCTCGTGAACCAATAAAAATGCCATTGGCAGGTCCTCTTCAATCCCTGGTCTGTTGCTGGGCCTCTCCATGGCCGCCCCCCCCCTTTCCAAGGTAAGGTAAGGCTGTGAGCGCATTGAGGAAATGTGTGTGGTTTTCCTACGATTCACTATTATTAGTCCTCGCATTGTTTGGATCAGTGTGTCGCGGTAGGGCAATGTTGGTACCCTAATTTGTTCAACCCTTTCGCATTGCAGATTACGAGGCGGCTCCTATTACGGAGCCCCTGAAGGAAAGAGCCGTTGTATAAAGGTGCTGCTCATCCACTTGAGGGCTGAGATAGAGGATTGAATCGCCAGCCCTGTCCGTTGTCTCGACCACTCCTTTCGTGCTACAACGACAAACAGGTTCCATCATGTATATTCGCTCCCCCGTCGTCAACGGTCTGGCCGTGCTGGGTCTCCTGGCTGGCAATGCCCAGAGCGCCCCTGATGCGTGCAAATCCAAGTCGGTGGACCCAGTCCAGATCAAGCAAGAGCTCAAACTGGTCGTCGACCAGCCCAAGCCCTCCGAGAATGACATCAAGGCCGTGGTTAACAAAGTGGTCGAGCCCACTTGCGGACAAGCCGGGCAGAACAACCTCCCAAGCCCGTGCCAAGAGATAAAGAAATGTCAACTCACGTTCTTTGCTAAGTGCGTCAACTCCAAAGGCGGCGAGACAGGTTGCCCGGAGGCCAAGAACGAGCTTCTAAAGGTCTTCAACAACCTTTTGCAAAACAAAGGGGCCAAGATTCAGGTTAAAGGAAAGCCCTACACCATCAGGAACAAGGAATTCTTAGCCGGATCCCCAAATGTCGACAAACCCAACACGGTGAAGGAAAGTCTTTCCACGTCCCAATCCGGCATGGAAAGCTCAGGAGAGGACAAGGCACTCAGAAAGGAGGACAAGACAGACAAAAAGGAGGACAAGACAGACAAAAAGGAGGACAAGACAGACAAAAAGGAGGACAAGACAGACAAAAAGGAGGTCAAGGCACCCACAAAGACGGGTTCAGTCAACAGTGCCAAAAACAATCCCCCGTTTGACTCCCCCCGGATCATCGTGTACTGGGGTCAAGACGCCGCCGTTTCCCTCAAGGACGTTTGCAATGATGACGCTTATAGCGTCGTCGACCTTGCCTTCCTAAACGAACTCAGTACAGGAGGGAAGGACAGTTGGCCAATGCTCAATCTTGCAGGATTGACAAAGGCCTCGCAGCCTCAGCAGGATGCCGGTGCCAAAGGTCTCAAAGATGGGTCGTCCCTCATAAACGATCTCAAGGCTTGTCAGAAAAACAAGAAGCTCGTTATGTTGAGCCTCGGTGGAGCGGAAGGTTATTCCAACATTAATCTGACGGACGGGGCACACGGCGAGCGGGTTGCCGATAATATCTGGAATCTTTTCCTCGGGGGCAAGGAGCATTCAAAACTTCGACCTTTTGGTCCCGACGTCATCCTCGATGGCATTGACTTTGGTGAGTGCAGCCTTACGTGACGAGATCAGCCAAAATCGGACCCCCCACCCCCGCGACCTCCCTTGAAATGTTAACACGAGAATAGACCCCGAAGCGCAGAAAGGACACATCGCCAAAGGCCACGTAGAATTGATCACGCGGCTCAAAAAGCATTTTGCCGAAGACACCTCAAAGAAATACTACCTCTCCGCGGCCCCAGAATGTCCATTTGGGCGGTACAGGAATTTTGAAAAATACTTCGGCATGTTCGACTGGCTTCAGCCGCAGTACTACAACAACCCAGGTTGCCAGCTCGGGAATGCCACCGTAGGAGGCACTGGTACTCGAGACCAGACGAAGGCTTTCTCTGACGCCCTTGGTCCCGGAAAGATATTCTTTGGCATCCCAGCGACCGATAAGAGCATCAAGGGTCACATTGCGCCAGAAAATTTCAAGAGGGAATTCTCGGGAGTGGTAGAAAAGTTGGTTCAAGATGGGACTTTGAAGCTGGAGCATTTCGGAGGCGCGATGCTTTGGGATGCGGGTAAAGCGCACAAGAACAAAGACTACCAGAAGACAGTCCAAAAGGAACTGAAAGAACTTGCGGCAAAGTTGAAGGCTAACTAAATCAAGGCTAGCCAGGTATAGAGGCGCTGCGTTTTCGGCTCCAACCCCCCGCCCTTCACAGCATGGGCTTTATTTGTTTTTCTCTTCTTCTGTGTAAAACAGCGGCGATTCGCTGCGAGAATCTTGGCCGGATAGAATTTACCACGCTAGGTCTACCCACTTCTTCTATATACACCGTGTAGAACCTAGCTTCCTTCGTACATATGCTATCAACTTAGGTATCTAGGTACTAGGTACTTGGTACTAATCTGAGCTTCATACCTGAAGCATTACTTATTGGTCGAAAAACGCCTGGTGCTTGTCTTGCTTCGGCGGTGGCGGAGCAGCAATAGGCTGTGGCTTGTGTCTGACTCGTAATAGGCTCAGATGATTGTATGTGTCTAGTGTGTGGCGGAAGCTGTGGCTGATGCGTAGACTGCTTGCCTTGAGCGAGCTATTATTATTGCCGTGGAATGGAATGGATTGACAAGCTCATGAATCGTGAAGCAATTTCCAGTCATTGACCCAAGCTATTTTGTATCTCTCTGGGTGTTTGTCTCCTGCGCCTCATTTCTTTCTCTTCACTGCTCAATCTCTGTGCGCCCAGCTACTCAATGCGTCACCCCCCGTTTCGTTGAGAGCATGTGGCCGCTTGACCGATAAGAAACGGCTCTTCTGTACGCCGAACACCATGGCCGATTATGAGCGAACCGTGCTCGATTTCTATCAGCTCTCTACCGCGTATCCGTCCGAATGGCCCGCAGAGAAGGACGTGGGCGGTGATTCTGGCGACGAGCAGGGATCGAAGCAGAACAGGCGAAAGTCTCGATACGATGCGCTGGAATCGGCATTCAGCGGGCGACGAAGCTTCATCGAGGGCCAGACGGGTGTAGGCAGCTTGGTGCAAAAAGACGAGCCTGATCCGCTGGGCGCTTCGGAAAGTGTCGTGCGGTCCCTGAAGCAGCTGGGACTGCCTGTGCAGGATGATGTGCGGCTGAGTAGGTCATACTGCGGGCATGACTGTGCAGTTCAACGTGAACGAGGAATCACGGAACGCAGGATGGAGTGAGTGCTGACGCTTTCGCTCTCCTAGGAAACCGCTTCCTACTTTCTTCAACGACCTTTTCTCCTGCGCTTTTCCTGTCGCAGATGCATTCGGCAGCCGATACTCCAACCCTCTTGCGCGGCCTCGATGTCCTGTCGCAGTCAATCGACCAGAAGTCGGCGTCCCTCAAGGTCCTCGTCGAGAGCAACTTTGAGCGCTTCGTCAAAGCCAAGGCAACCATCGACAATGTCTACAAGGAGATGAAGTATCGTGGCGTTGATCCAACCCAGCAACGAACGTCGGGTCGGCACTCGCGCCACCCGAGTCACAATAGCTTCGGCCGCAGCAGCAGCGGCGGACTGGGCCTCAACAATCCAATGGCTCACCCCGCGACCGATAGCCGCAAGAAGAACGCCCTCATCAAAGAAAGCGAATACGGTGTCATGGGTATCAAGGCGCCCCTGCTTGACGTGTCGGCCAAAGCAGAGGATGTCTGGGCCCCGGCGTTGGGCGGACGGGAAAAAGAGAAGCATCTGCGCGTGCTCTCGCGTCATCTCGAAGATTCCAAGGAACACGTGGAGCTGAGCGCGAGTCTGGCGGACAGTATCAAGAGAAAGGACTATGAATCGTTGGTGGACGGCTATAACAAGGCGAGGAAGTTCGCCGACGAAGCCAGGCGGATATCTAGGGATCTCAATGGGCAGTCACCCGACGACACACAACTGTACAAGCTGGTCCTTGCGGCTCGTTTGTGGAGCGACGTGGACCAGCAGGTTCAGATATTCAAGAAAGATGTGTGGAAGAGACTTGTGTCGCTTCCATCATCGCGCTCCGGTACTGGAGGCGGCACTTCAGATCAGCACATGGAGCTCATCAGCCTATTGCTGGAACTCGGGGTGGAGGACAACCCCATTTGGGTCTGGCTTCTCAGCAAATACGAACATCTCAAAGGAAAAATGCAGTTGACCGTCGACCGCGCCAAGATGGAGATTGAACTTCTCCGACGCCGACTCGCAAATAGCGACAAGCCAGACCATCACCTCCTCGCTTCGCATTTGCGAGGACTCGGTCGTCCATCCATCGAGGGCAAGCCTTGTTCGGCAGATTCTGTAGACGTGATCGAGCTGTGGGACAAGATGTTCGCAGTCTTGAGTAGCCTCCTGTCGCCACAGGGTTTCCTGGGCGAGCTACTCGAGTTCTGGCAGACTGCTCAGGGCTTCATCGACGGCAGGACGCAGCAAGCTCTGCCATTGGGCTACAATGGAACGTCACGCGTACATCACCATTTATCGCCGCAGGCAATATCCGACTTGGGAAAAGGCATGGTAGAGCTCATCGACGTACTGCGCGAGCACGTCCATGCCTTCTTCGTCGAGGTGCCCCCCGAGGACATGACAGCGCTGATGTCGCCCCTCCTCGCGTCTCCGACTTCTCCTCTTCTCTCAGCAGGCATCGTGGGTTCCCTTTCGCCCTCGGCGCTCAGGGATCCGCGCTTCAATCTGAATCCAAACAACCCACCTCCACCTTCTCCCACAAGAGGCGAGTTTTGGGAGAAGATGGCCTTTTGGCCGCCGTGGTCAAATTCAATCAGCGGCGTAGAGTACCTGTCCAAGATGCTGGCACTGGTCGGGTCGAGCGCCTCCGAGATGGCCAGCTTGGGCCCCGTCGCATCGGGTGACGCTCGCATAATCGAGCAGCTCAAATCCCTCGTGGGCGCTTCGAGGGACCGTTGCGTGACAGCCCTATGCGCAGCGTGGAACCAGGATGCGGAGAACATCAAATTTGTCGAGGACTGGCAAAGACCTGCGGACTCGGGCGATGTCACGCGCATGCCGGCCATCTTTTCCGCCTTTGAGGGTGCACTGCTGTCGGGCATGCAGAAGATTTTGTACATCCCCGATGCTGTAGCGAAGCCCGGCGCCGCCAACATCGTGCTTCCTCCGCCGACAAAATTGCTGCAGATGGTCCGCAGCCAGTACGTCACCACCTTGTACAAGGCCTTGAGCGGCATGGTCGAGAACGCGGAGCGGTCTCTGCAGAAGAACGACAACGAATGGGCCAATCCGCAGCATCTGCTGCTCGTGTCGGTGCCGAGCTCCGTCATGCGCAAGAGCACCCTCGACGCCGGCGATCGTGTAAGTCTGTTGTATCTTCCACTTGCGTCTCTGTGACTGACCCTCTCTCATGTCAGAATGTCCGCATGCTGTTGACCTTGAGCAATCTCCAAGCGCTCAGATCGCAGGTGGTGCCCAGCCTGAACTCGCAGTTCGAGAACGCCTTCTCCGTCAAACTGACGGATGAGTCCAAGACCATCCGTGACGTACTCGGCCAGATCGATGCCCGTCTCTTCCAGTCCTACACGAAGCAACTGATCGACAAGCTCCGAGAGGTCATCTCGGCCGGCCTCGCCGCCCCAGACTGGGCCCCAAGCACCGGATCTCGCCCATCCACAGCAAAGCCCTACGTTTACGAGGCCCTCCTCGCCCTTGTCCTCGTGCACTCGCAGCTGTCCACCACGGCGCCAACCCTCACGCCCCAAGTCCTCTCCTTCCTGCTCGAGCAGACCTCGGTACAGCTGCTGGACGCGTTCCGCCGTCGCCAGCGGTACACGCTCGAGGCGCTCATGCAGGCCACCCTCGACGTCGAGTTCATCGCCCAAACCCTGAGCCACTACACCACCGACAAGGCGTCGGAGCTGCAGAGCCAGATCTACCAGGAACTCGATCGACGCACCGACAACGACGCCCGCGCCAGGCTGCAGAGCGAGCTGCCCGAGATGCGCAGCGTGCTCAAGAAACTGCGCGAGGCCAGCAAGAACGAATTCGCGTGCTTCAAAAAACCCGGTAAGCGGTCGGGGCAGCCGTCCAAGACGGACGCGGGTCCTAGCACATGAGCTCGTGCCAATTATGTAAAAGTAGGATACATTTCGCAGCACGTGCGCGTGTATAAGTAGACAGTGCTTGGTACAAAACCCATTCTGCCCTAGGGTTATTGACTAGACCCATGTCAAACCATGCCGTCCGTGACAAACTCGTGCGTTTACGCCTACAGGGGGTATTATACGTGTATTTCATCCTTGGTGTGCCGAACGCCCAATATCTTCCCAACCTGCCATCCCGTAGGTTCATTCATCCATTATTGAGCCAGTCCGTGGCCCGGCTACACCAGCAAAAGCTTTGTTTACTATTTCGTGTTGTTTCTGATCATTACTTCTTTCGTAGTGTGAACTTGTCGTGCTTTACTCCTTCTCCGGGGTGAAGAAGAGACATTATCCTCCGCAGGAATCACATGGGGGTATTCGGCAGCAACAGATGCGAGCAAAACATGAGCTCCAGAGACCGTGAGTCAGCTGGAGAGAATTGTGAGCCGCGCTGAAGGGCTTCAACTGTGTCATCTACACAGAACGGGTTAGCCATGCTGATAGCAGAACAATAAACACGGGAACTGCCTGATGGGAATGCCTTGTCAACATACACTCCAAGTCGAGGTCTTGAAAATACTTTTGCACAGTGGGATCTTGGTCCTGCGTCGAGAGTTTGCCCTCTGCGTCGCGGCAGATATGAGGCAGAGCCTTGCGGATGCCGAGGAGCATCTTGAGCAACCCGGCTAGGTTGCCGCCCTGCTCGGTGAAGTCGCGCGGGTCTCTTGCCAGCGGCCATCCCGGGCGGAGGTGGTCCTGCTCCCATGCCTTGAAGGCCCATGTTGACTTTTCGACGCAGTTGAGGAAGATGAGCGCGGCGACGTAGATGTGGAAGCCGACTTTGGTCTTGCTGTCGGCCAGTTGTCGGTCCATGAGATTGAGCAGGCTTTTGGAGGTGCTGTTGGCTTTGCGCTCCGCTGCCGCGTTTAGTTGCATGCACATCATGGTGTAGCTGTTGGCGTCGTGGTCGGATCCGGCCTCTCTGATGGGCCGGCCCTCTCCGGCTTCGATACTGGCCTTCTCGACGATGCACCATTGGCGCTCGCGGTCGATGCTCTCTACGAGGCCCCAGAGCTCGAGGGCTTTTCTGACGAGCTCGCTCTCGGCCTCGGCGAGCTGGTTTCTTGCCGCTTCTAACGTGATCTTCATAAACCTGGAAGGCTCTCGCTCGATGAACAGATCCAGCACGTCGCGCACGTACTCCTCGACCTTGCCGGGAACGTCGTCCTTGTCCTGGTCGATAATGACGACCTGTTGCGAAGGCTCCTGGCCATCCGTTGTCATTTCGGGCTGCGTCAGAGGTTCTAACGAGGCTGCTGCCGCAGCCAGCACGATGGTCTTGCCCGCCTCGGCGAAAAGAGTGACCTCGACAACTCCACCGTTGTTGACCAGCTTCAGCTGCTCTTTGAAGATGTTGATTCGATTCTGGGACATTACAACCTGGACACCCGCCGAATACAGATCAAGTTGCTCGTGCAGCCTGGACCGGACGCATCCAGTCATCCAGACTCGCGGCGCGAGGACCTTGCGACATGTCTCGCACGGATTGCCTTTACTGCAGATCTTTCGAAGGATCCGACATCGGATACAGGCGCCCAACTTACGGACCTCCTTCACTTCCTCCCGTCTGGCTGCTGTAAACTTTGATCGAAAGTGTCGCATTCGGCCGTTCAGCACCCCGGCGCTCGTGTCCATCCGAATGCCACCTCGGCTGAGAGGCCCCGGGGCAAAAGGCGGCTTATCACCCGCGAACGCGACTGGCGAAGTTGCTTTGAGGGTCGTCATCTCGCCCCAAGGTTGGCCCATAGCGATATCCGCAGCCATCACCACCACTGGAGAGCTATCGACGACGGAGGGTGTTGCGGGATCCGTTTCCTCGGAAGCGAGTTGGGGGTCCAGGAAAGAAGGGCTCAGTCGGGCGGTGGCCGCAGCTGCGACGGAGATGTTGGCTGCGTCTGCACAGGCATCACTTGCTGGTAGAAGCTGCTGAAGCCGTTCCTCGAGCGACAGTTCTGTCGACGTAGACGGGGGGGTTTGGAAGACGGCAGTCTCTGGGCAAAGAAAAGCAAGCTCGTTAGCCACAGACAAACATGTTAGAATAAGTCGTGTTAGTGGCCGTAGGCTTACCCTGCCGCTTCGCATGACTTCGCGCCATCCCAACCTCATATCTAGGAGGCGGATTATCCAAGGTATATTGTTCTTGAAGCTCCAATGGCTGTATATCCTTAGGCACGCTACTTTGGCTCTGGCCCCCGCGATTGTTCTCGTTAAGATCGACCTGGCGGGAGGCCTCGGCGAGGGTTTCCAACGCACTCCACCCCTCGGGCAGAGATTTCTGTGCTGCTTTCAGCTGATCCTCCGTTGTCTGAAAGTTGGTCTGGACTGCCTGGGCCTGTTGATAACGTTCAGCTGCTGATTTTGCATGCGTAATGCCATGCAGTTCCAAGCATGCTCTCATGCGTTCTGACTCCGTGATGGCAGGGCATCGTTTGGTTATATGTGTCGTCAGGCTATCGATACGGCCCTTGGGGAAGTTCTCACCGCATTGTCTGCAGGTGTGCGGATAACGATTGCTGTTGTCTTTCAACTTCGGGCCGCGCTCGAAGTATTCGAGGATAAGAGGATTGGGTTTACGCCCCATGATGCGTGTGATCGGTGATCGCCTTCTGCCTCGTTGCGCCAGGCAGACCCTGCGGCAGACAGAGCCGATATGTTCACTGCAAAATGTTCACTCCAAATAGCTTAGCGAAGCTCGAACGGTATACTGCCAGGTGCGTAGCTTTCGCGTGATGGGATGAGTGACAGATGCAGCGCGAATGTGACTATTCTGCCTGTGTTGACCGACAAATTTTTTCACACCGCCTGCTGCCCTTTGTTGGACAGACCCATAATATTCTGGGGTGTGCGGGGATTGCCCCGTCTGGAACTGACTTTCAACACCAGCAAGCCCATAGTAGACTACCCTGTAGGGAGATCGACCTCCCACCCCGACGTTGTGCCATTCATGTCATCACGGTGCGTCGTCCGTGACGGCGGGGTCTGACGGTGCAACCCATTGGTTCGAAAATTTGCGGGCCTAATACTCATGCTCTACAGTGCTTATACCGTATTTGCTCATTCCCCGTGATAGACATGCGTCTCGGAGTCTTGGCCTGCAGCCTGTTGGTTCCGATCTCGTAGTTGATTGGAGAGAACCATTTGGGACAGCAAGGTTCATCGAAAAATGACGCCCTTGATCGCACACCTACGAGCGTATTGACTGTTGATCTGTGCATGATTAGCGAGAACGAAGATGCTCTAGACCTTTTGTGTGGCTCTCTTACGTCACACGCTGTGCACGCTTAAGTACATAAGACTCGAGTAGACGCTGTTCCCTCTCACGTCAGCCTCCCCAACTCTGCAATGAACCGCGATCAGGAGCAAAACATTAAGAACTCGACTTGTTGATAGTCTCGCAAACATCTGCCTTGATACATTCAACTGTTCAGCATGGCTCATTTGCAGTATTACGCATACGAAGGCCAGGGCAAGAAGAACCTCGAAAGGTACTCTTACAACCAAGCCGTCCGCATCGGAGACAGAATCGAGTGCAGTGGTCAGGGTAAGTCATTACCTTCTATAATGAAGAGGACTCACTTTTTAACTCACGACGTGTAGGCGGGTGGGATCACCTAACGGGCAAATTTGAGACAGACGTCAGCACACAGATTGACGTCGCATTTGCAAATGTCGAAAGGTGTATTGTTGACGCCGGAGGCATAGGCTGGTCGCAGGTTTATCGTGTCAACTCATACCATGTGCCCCTAGATGACGAGGCTTTGGCGGCAATGGTCCGCAACTTCAAGAAGTGGATGCCCCATCATCAGCCCATATGGACTTGTGTCGGTGTAAGCGCATTGGCAGACGACGCTATGCGCGTGGAAATCGAGGTTGTTGCAAATGTTCAATCACATTCACAGGCTAAATAGTGCGCTGCGACGATATCGGCTTGTCTTGGAGGAAGGGAGGCAGAAAATCGCAACATCGCGGCTGTCACTTTGCTATCTGCTCAGATCCTATATCGAGTCTACCAGAACGCCTCGCTATCTAAATGCAATACAGTGCGAGCGGTAACATTGGTCCGTCTTTCCAGTCGAGTTGAATTGTCACATAGATTGAAAAGCGAGTTTCATCTGTCACCGTCCCACATATTGCGAAATTCTTCGCTATCGTCCACTTCATACCTTGGAGTAATGCTTCCTGCTTCTTGGTCGACAAGAGTGTCACCTTGGCTTGCTTTGCTGCCATGTACCGCCTGTGAAGTCTTCGCATTGGCGGAGGGAACGGTCGATGAACCTTTCCCTGAGCCGACATCTTGCGCAGCTGAGCCATGATGGTTGGCCGCCTTTTTGGGTTTCTTCTTCTTCTTGATGATAACAACTGGCGGATCTTCTTGTTGTGCAGCAGTTGCTTGTTTATGGCTATTACTTCTAGACCCTGTAGGCGGCCTGGTTGGGCCACTCGTCCAAGCCAAGGCCCTTCCGTCTTGCCGGTTCATGCATGGCCTGTACCGCTCTGCTAGCGGTTCATTGGCTGTGATCACAGGATACTGTAATTGTGAGTTTGATAGAGCTGACAAATGCAAGTTCGACGAAAGAAAAAGAGAGCACTCACGTTCCAGTCGCCATATTCCATTCGTCTCGCGGAGCTGTAGAGCTGCTCGTCGCCTTCGTCGAGCTGAGGCTCTTCAAAAGTGCCATTATTCGAGTCCTGAAACGTGTTCCCTTGCCGGCTAGAGCTAGGGCCGCCTAGCAACGGGGAGCCGTCATTGATCTCGCTTGGAGATGTCACATTGATCTCGCTGGGCTTTGGCAGCCAGTATTTGCCTTTTCCACCTCGTTCGTACCGCATACCCTCTTGTAATCTGGCGATGCGTGACTCAGAGTCTTCGTGAGCCATGACCTTGTCTCCTGAATCAAAAGCTCGATAACCATAGTTGCCACGGAGTGTGTCTTTGGAATCTTCGATGAGATCTTTGACGCCAAATGCATCTTTAAAGGCATGGTTCAGCTGCATTCGAGCAGACAATATGCTGTTATCCGCGAAGTCCTGCCAGGAGAAGGCATACCAATGAGCGACAGCGAATCCTGGCATTTCAACGCAAATCAAGGCATCCTGGATAGCAGCTGCCAGGTTATCCCTTGTATAACCCTGCACGTCGTCGGGAATAGCGCCTAACCAAACCAGAATGGACAGAAAAAAGCCTTGCCAATAAGAAGCAAAGATAATGAGTTTGATGCAGAGAAACTTGGGCACCGGGCGGAATGGCGTCAAGTCGCGATGCATACAGACCCAAAAAAGGCCCAGAGAATACAAACTCAGGGTGACGCTGATGTTGTAGACAATACCACTCCAGAGGTACCCGGATGTAACACTGATATAACCCTCTTGATAGGTTCCTGTGGCTTTCATCACGATGGCGGAAATGGCGAGGATGGGTTTCAGCCAAGCGTATTGCAAAATGCCCCTCTTGATGGACAGAAATGTATGGGGATCGGAGATGTCAACCTTGCGAAGGACATAATTGAGCGGCCACAAATGTTGGACGGGGGCGCGTCCATGTGCCATTATGATCAAGGATCTCTCACCGCCGAGATAATTAATGAGGAGTTGGAAAAATGTGTAGATGGTGAAGGCTTCGTAAATGTCTCTAACAGGGTCGATGAATGCTGCGGCCGTCAATGAAACCATGCTCGTGAAGGACGCAATGGAATAAATGGGAACCATGAGTAGTATTCTGACGACATATCGTTGGGAGAGCGGCTTCCGGTAGTTCTTGGCTTGGAGCCATATCGACCTTGTATCAAGTAAGCTTCGTACAAACAGTTGGACAAGCGATGGAGTTTCGGGAGCTCAGTACATACACGACAGAGAGAGCCGTTGCAGCAAGGGAAGCAACACCGGCTACTATCGTGGTGGCATATGTAAATTTTGCGCCAGTGCCTCCGCCAAGAAGGGACTCGGCGCGCACGCTTTCAGCAGCAGCAGAGAACATGACGACCATTGCAGCCAGGCCAAAGCGTCTCGTAAAGCTTCAAGAAGCTTGCGAGCAGGTTGGAACATGCAACTGAAGCATCATGAGTACGAAAACGAGTCAAAAAAACTCAGGGACAGTCGGACTGCGGCGACTCTGTTCGTGGGGATGATGTGGACGCAGATTCGATGACGATGGAGGTACGGACGGGTCTGCGAGCCGCGTAATTAATCTTGGCCAGACAAGACACGTGCGGCGCTGGATGCCATCAACCTACTCAACGAGGCCGTGGCCGTGGCGCTCCGGGGTGCGAACCGCTCCAGCAATGCGACTGCAGCGTTTTGACAGCTGGAGCAGGGGCCAGAAAACCCGGCGGGGCGCTTGACTCGACTGGGTCCGCACTAGTTGGGGGTTGTTGCGGCAGTTGCTACTTGTTCGCCTTCCCCTGATCTAATTAGACCAGACTGGACCATCACTATTTCCGCATCATTCTGCACCAGTAGTTCATCACACTCGTTGTGCAAAGGCGCGATGCTCTCGAGTGCCATTACGCGGCGGCAAATACTGTCCGCTCAATTTCATTGGATTTCTCTGCCTTTTACACCTTCCATGAGCCACGGAAGATGCTCCCGCACGCGACAGGACCCATCGTGAGGTCAAAGCAGTGACGCCGGCGGACGGGATCATGGACGCGCAGCCAGGCGAGCCCGGATTTAACTAGTAGGAGTTCAGCTCAAATATCTTCGTCCTTTTCAAATCGATGGAGCTAATGGATATCATAGCGAGTTCCTGATTTTCCTTATCATCAGTGCTCTGTTGGCAATCTTTTTCCTCCTTTACTTCAACCGACTGTTCGCTTCTGTCGTCTCCTACGCTATTCGAACATATACTTGGCATACACATCGAGTATACATCGATGTCAGGGCTGTGCAGATATCTCTACTTGGCGGTCGCGTTTTCTTCACAGGCCTGCGATACCATGGCCCAAACGAGACATTTCTAATTCAGCATGGTGACGTGACCTGGCGTTACTGGCTTCGTCGCGTTCGTAAGGCCGAGGCATTCGCGACAGAGACTTCGGATGCTGCTGCCAGCTCTGATGGACCCAAAAATTCGACTTTGCCATGCAGGGTACATGTGAAGCTTGCTGGTCTAGAGTGGTTCGTTTACAACCGCAGCCCGGCGTATGACAGCGTGCTCGCGGGCTTGGCCGACTTTGACTTGGACGAAGCTAACGTCCGCGACCCCTTCCCAAACAATGAGCAAGGAACCTCTTCCTCGGAGAAGAACAACGCTCCTGAAAAAAGACCGACGGATGTAGCGCGACAAGACGCCGCCATCAGAGCATATGGGACAGGCCCTCGACTTGCAAACGCGGACTGCTCCTCGACTGCCTCCGATAGCGGTGATGACAGCCATGGCATCGAACACGGTGCAAACTCTTTACCGCCATTCCTTCGGCTGCTCCCGATTCATGTCGAGTGTCAGAAGCCGGCTGTTGTCGTTGGCAATGACAATACCAAGGCTATCCTGATTGTGAAGGCTACGTCAGCCTCCACGATTGTAGACGCTTCACAAACCAAAACCTGTGATCCTTATCGCCAGCTTATAAAAGTCGATTTCGACCATCCTGTGATCGAAATGAGGGAAAACGACGAATGCAAGGAGGATCAAATAATTCGAGCCGTGAAGCAGCGAGAGGAAGTAGCGAATCTGGATCCATCAGGCCATCGATCCTTTTTTCGCCTTCGCCGACGTAAAGTGCTCAACACACTGCGTAATTTGATTCCATATTGGCGCCGCTCAGTGCAATCATTCTCAACTGAATCGAGAGATGCGATTGGCACGGTCGTGCCGCAAATTCCTGGCTCGAACCAGTGGCGAGGCTTGTCTAGATATCTGGATGATAGATATCAGGACGATAAGGCAAGATGGTCGTCCGTCGAATATGCCGCTGCTACGACCATACTAGACTCTCCAGGTGCGACTTTCTCGATGTACTGGGATGTGGCGGGAAAGGTTCCAGAGACTGCTCGGCGGCATAGCGACGCGAGCTTTGATACAACCATCAATGGCTCAGAAGCACCTGCCTGGGGTATGACCCTGTCCATCAGGGGCGGACTCATCAACTATGGTCCATGGGCCGATAGACAGCGTGCCGACTTGCAAAACGTTTTCTTTCCGACGTTGTCCAGAGACGCAATTGCGGCTGTGCCTCTGTCTCCAGGTTTATGGAGGCTTCCTACGCAATTTCATGTCTTTGTGGAAGTCGAGGAGGCCATCACTCTCAGGATACCAACTCGAGAAGAATCCAAGAATTGGCGGTGGCGTGGAAAGGAGCCCCCAATTGGACAACAGAGCGCTATCAGGAAGCGGCGTAGCAAGACCAAAAAGGAGAACAAGGGTGAAGTCCAACCTGTGCGAGCTGCAGGATGGTTAGAGCTCAAAGTTTCGGCGAATGCCACTATTTCGTACTCTATGGACTTGCTTGCGCGGCCCACGGGCTATCAGAATCACCTGAGCATCGATTTGCCAGGCACCGAGCTTTGGAGTAGTGTCAATCACGATGTCCTCTGGAAATCTGCAGCGCTGCACGTCGTTTGCGACCTGTCAAACCCGTTGGGCTGGAACACCCTCCGTGATTGGCAATTTCAAGTTTTTTGTTACGATATGAAAATATACCTTCTCCGGGACCATATCTTCCTATTGACAGATCTCGTTGACGACTGGGCTAGTGGTCCACCACCCGATTATCTTGTGTTTACGCCGTACATCTACCACTTGGACTTGCAATTGCATAATATGCAGTTATACCTGAATGTTAATGATGAAAACATCATCGACAAAGCCACCACTCTTGATGACAACAGCTATCTGATCCTGTCTTCACCAATGCTAACAGCGAAAACCTCGATCCCGCTCGAGAAGTTCAGACCTGACAAGAATAACATACCTTTCAACATTGAAGCCAACTCTTTCGATTTATCTTTGCACGCCTCGCAGTCTGACACTCTGGCAGCGTTTCTGACCTCTAGCAAACTCGGACACGGGGAAAGCCTTGCGGTTACTGGAAGCTATGAGTACAACGCCACGACATCTTCGAGTAACACTGACACTCTCATCATGAAGATTCACGGTCAATCGCCTTATGCGTACCTGTACGGATGTTTAGTGCACTATGCGCTAATGCTCAAGGACAACTATTTCGGTGACCACGTTCATTTCCGGACTCTTGACGAATATCAGGATCAACTCCAAAGTGGGATCGACAATCCCCATGTCGAATCGGCCCGTCACCCACCAACTAAAGTATCGAACGATCTCGACATAATTCTGGCCATTGACGCTGCCAACCCGCGCATTTTACTGCCTACGAACCTGTATTCTGCCGATCGGTGTGTGCAATGCGAATTGGCCGATCTTTCTGTTGACCTTCGGTTCACAAACTACTTCATGGACCTGGAACTTCTCCTCAGCCCCTTAGGCATGTCGCTTGGCGACTTTGCGTCATCGTCGGATGCCGAGGATACTGATTCAGATGTCCAGCTCTTCATTGACGGCGTCCGCGTCTTCGGCCATCGCACGTTTGGACTTCCTCCCTCTGAGCCCACGTATCTATGCAATTGGGATGTATCGGTCGGAGCAGTGGATGGAGAGTGCACTGTAGACTTTTGCTCCTTGCTAGCAAAGGGTGGCGCCGCTTTCGGGTTTATGTTCGATGACGTCGAAAATGCGCTAGTACCGTACTCAACGCTGATATTTCATGATGTTACTTTCGTTCGGGTGGATTTGGCAGCGATTCATGTTTGGTTGCATGTTGACGACGCTGCATTCCGCCTGTCCGCCGGGCCCATCGAGGTCAGGAGCAACGACTGGGCTGGCTCACATTATTCGAAGCGAGCCAGTATTATCATTCCCGACGTAGAGCTGTCTTGCATAAATGCAGTATCTGCAGCCCGCCTCGCTACCAGGCGGCAGCATCCCGTCGACGCGATAGCATACCTGAGGACGAATATTCAGCTTTCTGTCATTGGCCGCAATTTTCAGTTCCAAAAAGATGTCCAAGTTCAACAGCATCTACTGCGGCGAGAAGATCAAAGGACAGGGCGAACGCCATTTCTTCTTCACCAAACAGTTGATCATGACTTTGTCCCGAATGTATTTGATGCTCCAGCGCAGTGCGCACCATATCCAGCTTATCCCGTCGTCGAGTCTCAGCCGCCCCCAGGACAGTCACATCCGAGGCCTCTGCGTAGGCAAAGTTCGTTCTGGTCGATCTCCAGCTCAGGAGGCGGCAGCTTTCATGCGGCCCAGAGTCAACCCCGCAGCCGAGCACGATCAAGACAAACGTTGGCCTTGTCCGCCGGTTCTAGCGGTACGGAAGGTGACCGACGCAACTCGCAACACACGAAGCAGGGTTTTCTGGTGTCAGGCCTGCGTGCTACAAGGCATAGTCGGGATAAGCCAGACCACCCAGAGCACTCGTCTGTTGCATTTACTAGCCAGTATTGCGCACCTCCTTTTCCACTTGAAAACGTCGAGCCTAAAAAGCCTGACACGACGTTCAATGATGGGCCCGACGAGGACAAGGCAAAATGCCGACCTGCAAACGTCTCATTGACTGCCATAAACCCGCGCGAACTCAGTGAGGACCATTCACAAGCCAGCACAATGATCGAGTTTCCGTTGGGGATCACTGCCTTCCTTTACCCAGAGGCCTTACGCTACGCGAACTCCTTGTTACTTGCGTTGCAGCCACACGAACCAGAGGATGTCCTTGACTCACTACAAATCGATTCCGTGGGCCAAATTTTCTCCAAAAAGAAGCAAAGACATATCTCAGGCATTATGGATGAGCTGTTGATAAAGTTGCCCAAAGCCGATGTTCGGATCATGAACTCGGCCTTGACAGGCAGAGGCGCATCTCGTCACGAAAAGCATGATCAATACGATATTCGCTTTCTGAATTCACTGCTCATCCTGCGCAATGTCAAGGATCAAACTTCCGCCAACTCGGCCACAAGAACTTCGCTTTGCTTCCGTCTACAATCAGCTGAAGTATCCGCGTCTGAAAGACTCTCAGCTGTGCAGATGCCTCAAGCTGCTGTTGTGATCAATATCGAAGGCGTTGAGTTGTCTGTCGGCACGAAAGACATAACCTATTTTGACGCTGATATCAGCTCAATTGTAGGCAGCACAGCGTCTGGTGAGATTGAGTTCTTGGCATCTTTGATTCATCGAACTGGCAGTATCGCTTCTGAGCTTGGAGATCTGTTTTCCGAGACGGCCTCGCGGCAAAATAGTCGAATGAGCTATCTTGCCTGTCGTCTGCTCGAGGAAGGCAAAGACATCAACGATCCGCCCTTCTTGATCCGCCCATCTGCGATACTTAGATCAGCGCACGAACATATGAGGACCAAGGATTCGTGGAAAATGATCATGCGACTCCGTCAAATATGGGTCACTCTAAGCCAGGAGGCAAGGGTAGACATTGTAACCCGATGCCAGGACGCCAGTGTCGTGTCGCCTCCCAATGCCACCGAAAATGTGATTGCTGCCTTCCAAACATGGCGGAGTTGGGACTTGAATGACCCCTCGAGCTCCGTTCTTCTTGGAAAAATGGTCGGCGACAAAGCCGGCCAGAAGAAGGGGATGGCAGAACAATATCCACTTCTCGGTGCATGCAAACTGGCCGAACTTCGGTTCGTGCTTGATCCTGGACCAAAGCAAAACAATTTCGCTCTACTTGACTCGACTGTTAGGGTGGACCGAAGATTCACTGATCAAGCTGATATCTGGCCCGGCACGACAGACCTCGAAGGCTTTTTAACAACAATCAATCTCTGTTGCGGAGAAACGGCAATTCACCTAAATTGGGAACTTTGTGAACTGGCAGAGGATGTTCTGCGTCTATACAACACTGCTCGCTCACCCGCCGCATCTCTGTCTTCGAAAATCTCCACGGACCAGCTGTCATGTCGAGAAAATTATCTGCCGACAGCAATGCATGTCATTTTCGAAATGCCAAAAGGATCCCTTGAAATGGAGACGATCAACCTAACGGCGAGATCGCGGGTTGACATGCTGAAAGCGTCAATTCTGTTTTGCTCCACCGACAAAGATCTTGCCATGGCAAATATGATTCTGCATTGTAATGATGTGCGATCGGAACTTGATAGTCGGCGACAATCGTTAGGCACGTTTTCGTTGGAGACTCCTTGCGTATTTCTTTCACAGGAGCTTCAACGAATTGGCGACAACACCACGCATATCGTCAAAACATCTGCCAGCTCAGAGAACATGATACTCCGGTTGAAACAAGATCCCGTGGGTCTGTTGGAAGTTTTGGATCGGGTAGTCGTGGACGAGGTGGCCCGGCTCCTGAGGTTGAAAGACTTCATGCCTTCGTCTGCTCATAGCCCGGAGAGGACTGAGGACAGCAAGAACCGCATATCTACTTTTGTGGTCAATGCGGCTTTGTTCTTGAATCATTATGCGCTGAGTCTTCCACTATTGCAGACCTTGACGTATAGGATCTCTGGATCTGTGGCAAGAGCATCCTGCAATGCCGATTTTGCCAGGGATATTGTTTTTGATTTTGATGTGAAGGAAAACTTCCATGAAATGCAAATTGATGTGCAAAACCGGCCAAGAAGTATATCTCTTCTTCAGATCCCACCAGCCAACGGTCGTGTTACCAGTCAATTTCGGCCTGGTGACGTTCGAGTCACTGTTATCGCGTCTATGGAAATCATCAAATTGGATGCTTCCGCCATGTACAGTCTGCTAGCCGCTTTGAACAGACCGCAGGTCACTGGGGCGGTAGAACAGATGCAGGAACAGATGAAAGGGATTCAACAGCATATCGCGGAAGCATTCGGGGCATTGCGGACAATTACACCAACATCGAATGCACCAGCAACTGTGTCAAAGCCCAATGCGAACTTCGTCTATGACACTAATTTGGCGTTGGCGGGTGTGCAGATCTTAGCTAGGACTTCGTTGCAATCAACCGAGGAGCCAGTGGCTGAAATTTTGATCACCTTTGACAAGATAACATTGCAGGCGTCCAATCGACATGAATCAAAACTCTCCCCTGTCAATTATCCAGATTTGCGTCTGGACTTGCGCCAGATCAAGCTCGACATTCGTCGAGGAACTCCAGACGCCCTGCGATCATGCGGGAATTTGGCCATCGGTATCAAGATCACTGCTAGTTCTCAGCCTGACAAAGATGGAGCCGAGGACTGGTCTCTTCAGTTTCGCAATGACGATTTGCTCGTCAATTTGTCACCGAAGACAGTCTCGACCGTCATTGATGTTGGGGGATATCTTGGATCCAAGATTCGAGACCTGGATACCTCTCAGGAATTGGGCTACCTGCGCAAATTTCGGCAGAATAAGCCCAAGATCAGAATCAATGATGATCCAAAGGACTGGGGAGAAGACAATGACTTGCTGGAGTCCATGCTGTCATCTATCACATATCGATTTGAAATCCGCAATATCCGTCTTTGCTGGGATGTTGCCGACAACGGCGTTAGCGACGATAGCAATAACGAGGATCTGGTTCTGCTCATCAATTTAATCGAGTTTGGCACTCGTACCCGGAAGTCTGCTCGGCTGACAATCAAAGACTTCTTGCTGCAGACCGTACCTACTGGTCAAGATAAGGCTATTCGATCGATGCATTCAGCTCGCTTGCCTGAGGTGATGTTCAACGTCGCGTACATCTCTACTCTTGAGGCACGGCGCATGGCGTTCCAGGCCGTGGGCGACTCTCTTGATCTTCGGTTAACATCGGCATTCATCATACCGGCTGCGAAGCTGATAAACTCCATTTCTCTTTCCATGAGAAATATACGAGCTGCAACTGACAAGTGGGCGGCCGGAAAGCCTGGATCACTGGACAGTCCCACATCCAAGACGCCTGACAGCCCTCCAAGTTCATCGCAAAGGCGCAGCACCTTCGGAAACAAAAGACTCGAGAGTTTGCTTGTAGATGCTGACTTCGCTGGTGCCGTCGTCTACGTATCAACAAAGAAAAGCGCAGCAAGTACCGTGGGCGAGGTTCGCAGCAGCCAGGTTTCCTCCTCGGCGGGTAAGTATGGCCAATTCAATCCGGATGTTTCAGGATCTGGAGCAGTTTTGCGCAGTCCGGGCCTCGCTTGGAAAGCTCACTATCAGGACAATGGCCAGGAAGATCCCTCCCTGCATGGTGAGGTCAAGATCAATGCTTCTAGCAACACTCTTTACCCCTCTGTCGTCCCGCTGGTGCTGGACATACTTTCTTCAATCAAAGAGGCCGTCAGTGACGATCTAGGAGGGGACTCTCCAGCTAATCGGATGGAACAGCCTAAGCCGAAGGCGAAATCTGGGGATGAGGATAACTTTCTCACCGCGGATCCCAGCGCCGTGTTCGGTCGGATGCGCCTGAATCTTGGTCTTCGCATTTGCCGACAGGAGTTTTCGCTGAGCTGTCAACCCATTGCGCGAGTTTCTGCCACGGCGTGTTTTGAAAGTATTTATTTCACGCTGAACACTGTTGCATCGCAGGAACAAGGCAATTTTTTCGCCATGTCCGGCGTGATCAGCAACCCGCAGGCATCAGTGCAGCATGTATATTCGCGAGACTCAACAGCAAGCTGCGAGCTCGAGTCTGTTACGATTTCTCTCATGAATAGCAAGCATTTCAGCGGAGTCAGTGGCGTATCTGCCATTTTGAAAGTCAGTCCGATGAAGGTCTCGGTGAACGCCAAGCAAGTACAGGATTTCTTGTTGTTTCGAGAGATATGGTATCCCAAGGAAATTCGCCAGAAAGCCCCCGTTCAAGCACCAAAAACGTCTGTGGACACTGCGCAAACCCATCTCGTGCAACGTTACCAGCAGGTGGCCGCCACAGCTGCGTTTCCTTGGACAGCTACTGTATCTATTGAGGCCATCGATGTCGGTCTGGACCTGGGACAAGCCATCGGAAAATCTGTGTTCCAGATTAATGAATTGTGGATTTCGAGCAAGAAGACTTCAGATTGGGAGCAGAATTTGTGCCTGGGATTCAAGAAGATTGGAATTGATAGCACGGGTCGACTAAGCGGGTTTGTGGCGTTGCAAGATTTCAGAGTTCGATCTTCCATTCATTGGCCGCGCCGTGAGGAAGCTCTGAATGAGACTCCTCTCGTCCAGGCATCCCTCGCGTTCAATGCACTGCGAATGAAGGCAGCGTTTGACTATCAAGCATTCTTAGTCGCGGACATCACTGCGCTCGAATTTCTCATGTATAATGTTCGACAGGGCAGGGATGGCAACGGAGACCGTCTTGTGGCCATCTTTGATGGTGAGGCGGTGCAGGTATTCGGAACCGCAACTTCCGTGGCCCAGTCCGTGGCACTCTACCAGGCCTTTCAAAAGCTCATTCAGGAGAGACGGGACAACTTTGAAACCTCTCTCAGAGAGATCGAGAAGTTCATGAAGCGCAAGTCGATCAGCTCACGAGGGGCTCTTCAACGATCCAGCTCGACACCCCGACCGGCTGTGGACGACACCCTTTCCAAATCCCCCATCTCGCTGGACACGGATGTAGTGGTCACGTTCAGGACATTGAATCTGGGGGTGTTTCCGAGTACCTTTTCAGATCATCAAGTTTTCAAGGTAGAGGCACTCAACGCATACGCCCGGTTCGCAGCCAGCATCGAGCAACGCCGCATTCACAGCATCCTGAGGATGACCTTGGGTCAATTGCGCATTGGCCTAGCTGGTGTTCGAGACGCAGAGGCACCCAAAACGATGAGTGAGATGACGGTGGATGATGTTGTAAAGAGATCTACCGGATCGCGAGGCGGAACCATACTAAAAGTTCCCCGGGTAGAGGCCGCCATGGAAACGTGGCAGGAGCCTGCAAGCACTAAAATCGAATACGTCTTCAAAAGCGCTTTTGAAGGCAAAGTGGAAGTAGGCTGGAACTACTCGCGCATCAGTTACATTCGAGGCATGTGGGCCAATCACGCGAAATCACTCGAGCAAACGTGGGGACGACAAATACCCATGACGGCCGTCAAGATTACTGAGATCCCCGACGCAGAGGGCGAACAGCAGAAAATCACGGCCGAGGTGAATGTCCCGCAATCTCGTTACGAGTATTTGGCATTGGAACCGCCGGTCATTGAGACGCCGCAGCTGCGTGACATGGGAGAGGCCACGCCCCCCTTGGAATGGATCGGGCTGCATCGAGAAAGACTGCCCAACCTGACGCACCAGATTGTTATTGTATCACTGCTTGAGCTGGCGGGGGAAGTCGAGGACGCATACTCACGGATTCTGGGAGCAACTTAGTGCTGTCGTGCCTGGCGCGAGTCGCGCGTTGTTGTGCGTTTACACTTGCCCAGCGAATAAGTTGAAGCCGGGGAACGATTTCTGTCTCATCAAATGAAGCCTCTAGGTTCAAATATGAAGATGATCGTAAGCTTGGCTATCAAAACCTTCTTTCAAACCTGTGATTATGTACATATGTGGTAGGCGTTCTTACTGTTGATCATTATACATTTATTGAGAATTCTCATCCATCTTTTACTTGCTAGTGTGTGATTCAAAATCGCTTGATTCTTCGAGAATTAGTGCAAGCTGAGGCATTGGCATATATCAGATATCAATGCAACGCACAGAGTTTGATAGGAAATCAATGACATTGTCCCATAACACCAGAAGATGGATATCTAGCTCTATCATGATACATCCTGCAGGCATGGGCCGCATAAATGCCAGCGAAAGGGACGGTGCCTCTAAAATTACGCCTTTCTGTGATCCACGCCTCCAGAAAACATGTGTCAATCCTGGTGCGTTGCTTGAAGCATGAAGCCAATGATCTGAAGATGCTGAAGCCGACATGAAGCTGCTGAAACTGTTCGCCAGAGTATAAACCCCTCTGTACCGACAATCAGGGGCAGAAGGTACGAGATAGGCTTCCCACTGATGTCCCCACCGAGTTTGTACCGGGACTCGAATGACTTGCGCTACCGCCAAATCGAACGCTTCACTTTAGATTGCAGCCTAAGTCTCACCTGAGCCTCCCACATCTAGTCCTCCGGCTCTTGTATCGGTTGAGCATGAGCTCTTTGGGTATTGTCAATGCCCCTTCTTGGTCTCCTGTTTAATGCAAATGCTAGCTGGCGGCGTCCCGTGCTTACCGGGTGAAATGGACCGTTTACAGCTTTGCAATAATACTGGCAGCATATTCGTGTGTCTTGGCTTTGCCGCCCAGGTCGCCCGTCAGAGCCTTGCCTTCGGCCATGGTGTCGAAGATGGCCTTTTCGATGCGAGCAGCATGCTCGGTGAGACCCATGTGACGAAGCATCATGATGGAGCTGAGCAGCAAGGCCGTCGGATTGGCCAACCCCTTGCCGGCAATGTCGGGAGCAGAGCCGTGGACAGCCTCAAAGATGGAGCACTCGTCACCAATATTGCCCGAGGGGGTGAGGCCGAGACCGCCAATGAGGCCGGCGCACATGTCGGAGAGGATGTCGCCGTACAGGTTGGGCATGACTAGAACCTTGTCATTGTATGGCAAGGGATCCGTGACCATCTTTAGGCAGGTGTTGTCGAGGAGCTCGTCATCAAACTCGATGCCGGGAAAGTCCTTGGCTACCTCTCTGCCGACGTTGAGGAATAACCCATCTGACATCTTCATGATGGTGGCTTTATGGACAACGCGAACCTTGGTGCGACCAACTGCTTGGGCCTGCTGAAAGGCAAACCGGAGGACGCGCTCGGAGGCTTCGCGGGTAATGAGCTTGATAGATTGCACTACGCCATCGACAACGACGTGTTCAATGCCTGAATATTCACCCTCGGTGTTCTCTCGGATCAGGACGGTGTCAACGTTGTCGTAAGGCGTCTTGAATCCGGCGACGGATCGGCAAGGACGCAAGTTAGCGAAGAGATTGAATGTTCGGCGAAGCGTCAAGTTGAGGGATACATGGCCCTTGCCAACGGGGGTCTATGAGAAACATTTGTCAGCCCTTCATGACTCTATGTGGCTTCACTGTCGCAGAAAGAGGTAGCTTACAGCAAGAGGCCCTTTCAGAGCGACCTTGTTCTTTTTGATGTTGTCAATGGCCGCATCGGGGATGGCAGTCTTGCCGTCTTTGAGGATCGGAGTGACGTCGCACGATTCCCAAGATATAGGGGTCTATGCAGGCCAGCAAGTGTCAGTCAAATCGCGCCAACGGAGAATGCACACGCGAAGTGCTTTGCGAACCTTGGCGGCGGCGAAGATGTCCTTCACAGACTCGGAAATTTCGGGCCCGATACCATCGCCCTCGATTAAGCTGACCAGGAAATTTCCCTTGAAAATCAAATCAAATCAAAGATTAGCATGTACCGAAATGCATCACATTTTGCAACCCTGTCGTTGACATCGCGACGTCGTTATCACAAGGCCGAGCTGTGCCGAGCCGAGCCGAGTCGGGATAGACCATCGGGTAAGGAGTGACATCTCGCGCACCTTGGAGTCTTTGGTTCCCTCGTACTTCGCGACCCTATCGCTTGCAGCCGAGTAGCAACGGGTTGCACGCAGGCATTGGCGCGAAGTACGGGAGACAGCTCGGATGGCCAACATCGTGTGGCAAAGAATTGAACCGCGATGACAGGATTGAGATATTTTGTAGGGAAAGAAGAATGTCTGATAGGCATAAACGGACGGAACTTTTTATCAGACACCTAATTATGCGATACCCCGAGGTAGGCGTGTGGGTCTGTCTGTTCTGCCTAGCCATACCGCCTTTCTCCCCTGACGAACTATAGATGCAAAAACGAGCGTGTTTTACTTTCTCCTGAAAAAACTTATCACGCTGTGATCCAAGGATGCGTTGAACTTGGCGCAAGCGCAAGTTGGGCTATCCCCGGTACAAGTTTGCTACGTGTGCACAATGCAGCTTTTCGACTTTCATGTCAATATGAAGGGTCAGGTATTGAAAAGGCAAACGAGAAAGCGAAACGATTCTCTATGCCTTGATGAGCACCGCCCGCTTACGGGCCTCGAGAGCTGCTGCGTGCGCCACCTGCGTGCATGAGTGGAGGGCAGCAACCCTCCACACGCTGCATCACCACTCCGTAATAAAGTAGGGTGCTATCGTGCCTGCGCCACAGGTCCGCAGGATTGAGACAGGGGCAAAACACAAGTCTTTCTCCGTCCTGACATGACTGACCTGGCGTAAAGTCGGTCTGACTCAATCGTGAAGTACTCAAGTATGTTTTTACTGCTGCTGCCGTTGCCGTCCAACAGTCTCGAAGTCTCGGTCGACAGTGAATTTTGCAAGCCTCCAACGCATCTACATCTACAGGTCAATCTGGGGCATTGCATTTGTATTTGCTGGTGACTCACACCGAGAAGATGGTAGGGCTGGATTTTACTTTCAAAGCGCGAAACCATCAGCCAGCCAGCTTCTTGCGCTGACGTAGTAAGATGTGAAAATGCGCGCTCAGCGGCCTTCGCTCTATGTTCATCGCTGCTCCTGCTCCTGTCGCATACCGGCCCCACTCGTAGTTTTTTTTTGCACACCACATTTTCCACTTCCCCTCATCCACTCCCTCCCCCCTCTCTCTCTCGTAACCAAACTTTCCAAGGGTTGAACCTTGAAGAGCGACGGGCTTGCTATATCCTCTTCATTGACTATTCGAAATTTTCCGCAGAGTCATCCCCTTTTAGGTGACTCACTCATGCTCTGCTGCCTTTCGCAACACAAATAAGCAAAGCCTGAGCGCGGGGTGAAATCCTTAAACCCCGCTTTGCCCAGCGACAGCAATTCTCCTCCTACATCACCACATTTCGAGGTCGCCCTCAAAAATACCGTCAAAATGGTCAAGTAAGTATCAACTTGGAAATGTAGCTTGCTTGTTATTTGCGCCTCGTGGTCTCTCCCCTCTCTCTCACATATCACGGTGATACCCCCGTCTTCGAGGCTCGTTGCACGGGCTGCTCAGCTTCTTCTTGCACTTAGGGCTCGCCGTCGCCAATTCTGACCAGCCCTTGACCCCGCCCGGACTTAAGCTATCGCCCAGGAAAACGAACCACAGACGCCAAGAAGCTCAGTCACTGCTCTGATGAGCAATGGCGTTTCAGTGCTAGCGAGCGCAGAGAATTGGGGCCCATCGAAGAGTTCATGTGCTGACCATCTCTTGTCTTTCAGCTTCACCATCGATGAGATTCGTGCCCTTATGGACAAGCCCAGCAATGTCCGTAACATGTCCGTTATCGCTCACGTCGATCACGGTAAATCTACCTTGACCGATTCTCTTCTCGCCAAGGCCGGCATCATTTCCAGTGCAAAAGCTGGCGATGCTCGAGCAACGGATACTCGCGCCGATGAGCAAGAACGTGGCATTACTATCAAGTCAACGGCTATTTCCCTATACGGTCGTCTCGAAGACCCTGAGGATATCAAGGACATCGTCGGCCAGAAGACCGATGGTCAAGATTTCCTTATTAATCTGATCGATTCGCCTGGTCACGTTGATTTCTCGTCAGAAGTCACGGCTGCTCTGCGTGTCACTGATGGTGCTTTGGTTGTCGTCGACACTGTGGAAGGCGTCTGTGTGCAAACTGAGACTGTCCTTCGTCAAGCTCTCGGCGAGCGTATCAAGCCCGTTGTGATCATCAACAAGGTTGACCGTGCGCTGCTCGAGCTTCAAGTGTCAAAGGAAGATCTGTACCAGTCCTTCTCCCGTACTATCGAATCCGTCAACGTCATCATCTCCACCTATTTCGACAAGACTCTTGGAGATGTTCAGGTTTACCCCGACAAGGGAACCATTGCGTTCGGCTCTGGTCTGCATGGCTGGGCCTTCACCGTCCGCCAATTTGCCATGCGTTACGCCAAGAAGTTCGGCGTAGACAAGAACAAGATGATGGAGCGTCTTTGGGTAAGTTGAATCGGCATGATGATTGTTGTACACTCTCTCCCTGGATGACGCAGGACTGACTGTTCTTTCAAGGGTGACAACTACTTCAACCCACACACCAAGAAATGGACCAAGTCTGGCACCTATGAAGGGAAGCCCCTCGAGCGTGCATTCAACCAGTTCATCCTGGATCCTATTTTCAAGATCTTCCAAGCTGTCATGAACTTCAAGACTGACGAAGTCACGACTCTGCTTGAGAAGCTCAGCTTGAAGCTGAGCGCTGAAGATCGCGCCAAGGAAGGCAAGCAGCTTCTGAAAGTCGTGATGCGAACTTTCCTGCCAGCCGCGGACTCTTTGCTGGAAATGATGATTCTTCATCTTCCATCTCCTGTTACCGCCCAAAAGTACCGTGCCGAGACTTTGTACGAAGGTCCTATGGACGACGATGCTGCGATTGGCATCCGCGACTGTGACCCCAAGGGTCCCCTCATGTTGTACGTCTCCAAGATGGTGCCCACCTCCGACAAGGGTCGATTCTACGCCTTCGGTCGTGTCTTTTCTGGTACTGTCCGCTCTGGCCTCAAAGTCCGCATTCAGGGCCCGAACTATACCCCTGGCAAAAAGGAAGACTTGTTCATCAAAGCCATCCAGCGCACAGTGCTGATGATGGGCGGCAAGGTGGAGCCAATTGATGATATGCCCGCTGGAAACATCGTCGGTCTCGTTGGTATCGATCAGTTCCTGCTCAAGTCCGGTACTCTGACGACCTCGGACACTGCCCATAACCTCAAGGTCATGAAGTTTTCCGTCTCCCCCGTCGTTCAGCGCTCCGTCCAGGTCAAGAACGCCCAGGATCTGCCCAAATTAGTCGAAGGTCTGAAGCGTCTGTCCAAATCGGATCCTTGCGTCCTGACCATGACATCGGAATCCGGCGAGCACATTGTTGCTGGTGCTGGTGAGCTGCATCTTGAAATCTGCTTGAAGGATCTTGAAGAAGACCACGCTGGTGTTCCTCTCATCATCTCCGATCCCGTTGTCCAATACCGTGAGACGGTCCAAGGCACGTCGAGCATGACCGCTTTGTCCAAATCTCCCAATAAGCACAACCGTCTGTACATGACGGCCCAGCCAATGGACGAGGAGCTGTCTTTGGCCATCGAGGGTGGCAAGGTCTCTGCCCGTGATGACTTCAAGCTTCGCGCTCGTGTCTTGGCCGACGACTTTGGATGGGACGTGACCGACGCCCGAAAGATCTGGACTTTTGGCCCAGACGGCACCGGTGCCAACCTGCTGGTTGATCAGACCAAGGCAGTCCAGTACTTGAACGAAATCAAGGATTCAGTCGTCTCAGGTTTCCAGTGGGCATCTCGTGAAGGTCCCGTTGCCGAGGAGCCCATGCGCTCGATCCGCTTCAACATTCTCGATGTTACTCTACACGCTGATGCCATTCACCGCGGAGGTGGTCAGATCATCCCGACTGCTCGTCGTGTCCTGTACGCCTCGGCTCTCATGGCTGAGCCGGCTCTCCTCGAACCTGTCTACTTGGTCGAGATTCAGGTGCCTGAGCAGGCCATGGGTGGTGTCTACGGCGTGCTCACTCGCCGTCGTGGTCACGTTTTCAATGAAGAGCAGCGACCCGGCACCCCTCTTTTCAACATCAAGGCCTACTTGCCGGTTTTGGAGTCATTTGGCTTCAACGGCGACTTGCGCCAGGCTACTTCAGGCCAGGCATTCCCCCAGTCTGTCTTTGATCACTGGCAGGTACTTCCAGGTGGTTCACCCCTTGACAGCACCAGCAAAGTCGGCGGTATTGTCACAGAGATGCGGAAGCGCAAGGGCATCAAGGTTGAGGTTCCCGGCGTTGAAAACGTGAGTACTCGAAATTGCCCCCGGTCAATGAGAGCGTCGAGGCTCATTGCTAATTCGTCTTGTAGTACTACGACAAGCTGTAAATGGCCTCATATAGCGCCTATACATTTATGTCTCGCGCCAAGCACGGTGCATGTCTTTGATCAACTGCTGGCAAAACTTATTACGAGTCTGCTTCGTTGCTACGGGACGTCAGCAATAGGGAGCCCAGCATTGGACCGCCTTAGATTCATGCGCAGGCCGATTGTGACAATGATTATGTGCTTTTGATCATGGGAAAGAAGGCATGGTGATCAAATTCTATGTTAAGGCTGTTGAGAAGGAGAAAGAAGCATTGGCTCTTTGCGATTTGTAGTTGTGTCGCTTGGGATCAATGGGACGTTCAGAATGAAGAGTTAGGTGTCGGATTGAGTAAGTGAATGGATATTTGAGTGAGTAATTGATTGCTGCCTCTGTACGGTGGAAATACTTCGAAACATGTCTTGGTACTTGGATTTGCATCGGCAATTAGGCCTAGGGCCTACTATTGCTGCTGTCGATGCTATCTCACGACTTACGTTGAGCGACTCAACCTCGTCTCGATTGCAGAGGGTTGCGTACAGCTGAAAATGTATGGGGCACACGGAGCAGAAGACCGCCAAAAGCTGATTTCCCGGCTGGTACAGTGGGTCACAGGCAATTACGCGCCAATTCTTACCTTCTCCTACTAGCAGAAATCAGCTCGGAGTTACCTGTGACCTAATGTCAATTTAGAAAAAATACTATAGTCGCAAGTATTACTCATGTACTTTCCTGAGGTATTGATTAAGTTTACTCCGTAAATGTTGCGAAGCACCCCGCTACGTGACAGGGGTGCCTTGATCCGTCACGTCACGCAAGCTCGGACGCCACCAGCAACATTTTTACCCGTCCACATCAAAATCCAACTTTGCGTCAGCGAGCTCGGCATTTGCAGCAGCATCAGCAGTGGAATTACCAGCCTGCTCTCTCGAGTGAGCTCTGGTCATTCATCATGTTGTTCTCAGAAGAGGACGCGCCGCTGCTAAAAGCTTGGATTGTGAGACGCATCGAAAATACGTGCGTGTCCAGCATCGACTTTCCCTTGTCTACTCATGTCCGTCACTGACGCTGCACAGGTCAGATGCTGATTCGGACGTTCTGGCGGAATATGTAATTGCTCTCCTGAAGCACGACGACAATCAGGAGAATGTGAGGACGCTCTGTGAGCAGGAGATTCCTGATTTCCTGACCGAGGGTGCGTTTATCCCGTCGTGTATCCGCCAGCCGCAGACCCTAGGACGCGCGCATTTTGGCTAACTGTCGCTTCTTCCGCACTGGTAGATCCTAAGCAGTTCCTCGATGATGTTTTTCGAGCAATCAACGAAAAGTCGTATTTGCCGAATGCGCCGCCGCCGCCGCCACCCAAGACCACGCCTTCGTCGGCTGTTGGCTCAACGTCAATGCAAGGAGGACCCCGGCTCGATACAAAGCCAGAAGCCGCTGCTCCCCAGACCTTCTCCAAAAAGCGTCGCTTCGAAGACCAAGGCGGCCCGTCGCACCAAGATGGCGATCCGATGAGCGGTGTCAGTACACCGCGTGCGCCAAAACAACCGAGGCGAGGACGCCGCAACCGAGCAACAGATGAACGGACCCAAACAAACGGACAGCAGTATTTTATGAACGCGGCGTTACCCCAATTCGACCCGAATAACCCCATGGAGGCCATCATGCAAATGCAGGCCATGGGAATTCCATTACCGCCGATGCCTGAAGCGCAAAGGTGGGAGCTATTTGGAGGCGTGGCCAGGGGCGGTAGAGGAGGGCCAAGCAAGAGGGGCAGCAGACAGTGCCGGGATTTCGACACCAAAGGATTCTGTCCGAGAGGGGGCACTTGCGCCTTTGAACATCAAACTGGGGACGCTGCCCCTGCAAAGGAGGGTGAGATCCTCCGCTGCAACAGACACTCTTATGAGATGCACACATCACTAACCTGTGTTACAGAGTACGATCCCAAGAATGCGATTATGCTGCCGCCACCCAGTCAGCCAGAGGCCGGGCGTGGTGGGCGTGGTAACAGAGGTCGACAGCAGCGAGGCGGACGAAGAGGAGGCTCTCGCGCTGCCTTTTCATCAGAAGGGCCTGTACACGATCGCTCAAAATCAACCATCGTGGTAGAAAATATTCCCGAAGAAAGCTTTAGCGAGGATAAAGTCAAGGAATTCTTCTCACAATTCGGCAACATACTCGACATCTCCATGCAACCATACAAACATCTGGCGATCGTGAAGTACGACACGTGGGCTGCGGCCAATGGCGCATATCGCTCGCCCAAAAGTATTTTTGACAACAGATTTGTCAAGGTGTATTGGTTCAAGGACGAAGCGGACAAGGTGCCCGCTTCCGTGCCGAATGGCTCGAGCTTGGCCACTCTTCCTGGTCCAGACGACATGGATGTTCAGCCCGAGGCAGTGGACATGGATGACTTTCGACGGAAGCAAGATGAGGCACAAAAGCTGTTTCAAGAACGGGAAGACAAAAAGACGGTGCTCGAGAAACAAAAGCTCGATCTGGAGAAGAAGCAGCAAGAGCTGCTAGCCAAGCACCAAGCCGAGACGGACCGTCTTCGAGCCAAAATAGCCGTGAAGGCTGCAGGCACCGACGACAAGCCCCCCTCGGCAGGTGCGTCATCCGGGCCTGACGCGTTGCGGGCCAAGCTTGCCGCGCTGGAACAAGAAGCCAAGATGCTGGGACTCGACCCCGACGCGGCAGACGAGCCGGGGAGTGACTACGCAACATCCTTCCGAGGCGGGTATCGAGGTCGCGGCGGGTATCGCGGCAGGCGCCCCGGCGCGCCGTACCGAGGAAGAGGTTCTTTCCGCGGACAAGCCGGCAGACATGCCGCCTACGCTCAATTCTCCATCGACAACCGCTCCAAGAAGCTCGCCGTCACAGGCGTCGACTTCACGCCCCCAGAAAAGGACGAGCAACTCCGTCATTTCCTCCTGGTAAGCCACTCTGTTCTCTTCTTTGCCCCCACCTTTCAAGGCCTTGCGCCCCCTCACGAGCATCCATCGATTTAACGCAGCACGTCTAGAACCTCGGCGAATTTGAGTCCGTCGAGACCACCCCCACTATCACGCACGTCTCGTTCCGCGACCGCAAGACTGCCGAGAAGTTCTACTACAGCCTGCACGGCCAGGAGCTGCCAGGCGTGGAGGGCAAGCTGGAGCTGTCGTGGGTGAATGCGCCACTACCGCCCGTGGCGAGCAAGGCTAGGGACGATGCAAGCGAGGATGTCATGGCCGGTATGGATGACGCGCATGAAGATGTCACCGAGGAGCAGCAGCCAAAGGAAAAGAGAACGGTGAATATGGATTATGAGGTGGGCGACGACTATGGCTGGGAAGGATGACAGTAGTCAAGCGCGCATCCAAGACGGTTCTAAGCTGTGTTGCTTCACCATACGAGAATTTAGGAGACAATACTACGCTCCAGCGTCACAATATTCACCGGCACCTAGCAATGATTTTGTCGTTTATTTTCTTTTCATTCCACTGCGTCTGCGTCTGTTCCTCCCCTTTCGCTCCTGAGCCGTCCGCATCCCCTGGCTCTTCTTCCGACGTCTCGACTGCAAAGGCGGGGGTATCGTTGAGATATTCTTATATGCAATGCATCAAACTGCCAGAAAATCAAATATTCGTACTTAGGGGGACCGGGGGGGGAGGGCGAAACCCCGATGTGGGTTCCCTTTTCAAGCCCCCGCCCCCGTTCCTCTTTTGTAATTCATCATCATGATGCATTTGTCCCGTCCCAGGTCATGACTTATCTTGTTCCTGTTCTGTATCCTCCGCTGTCAACCTGAGTAAATCAATGAAAGTGCTGCGTCGCTTTTTGTTGAAAAAGTCACGGCTCGTATCCCCCGCCCAGAGTGAAACGCCCTGTTTCACTATGCAAATTGCTTGGAAAGGTCACAAAGGAAAATAGGAGAAATCTCGAGGTGCTTGTGAGCATATGGATTGCGCGTGGACTCGACGAGAAGAAGTTCAAAAGGTGTCGAGTCCACACTCGGCCCTGTCTTGTGACATAGATGCGCGGCACGGGTCAAGCCGAGAAAATCAATCGCCTGACCACCCGCGGGTCGTTGCGATCAAACCTAGGAGTTAGCTACAGCATCCAAGCCCTTGACTTCAAGACCGTCAAACAGCTTGAAGATGGACTCGTTCTCGTGGAAATCGTTGTTTACTTGCACAGCTTGTCAGTCAATGCTCATGAGCGTTCAGCGACCGTTGCACTTACCGACGTTAACAAGATACCACTCTTCCATCACCCTATCCAGCAAAGTCCGGCTAGGCGTGTTCGAGTCGAAGCAATGCGCCCAGTCCGTGCCAAGTCTGAATGCTTCGTCTCTCCAAGCTAGGAAACTGATGCTCTCCACTATAGTAGGCTGGACGATTTCCTTGCCTGGAAAAACACCCCACGTCACAGCGTTGGGCCCATCAGAAGGTGCATTTGTCTTGAGCTCGCCGTCTTTGCTGACGGCATAATAAGTCAGGGTGGGTTTGGTGTTGATCCTCTGTACCATCTCATCGAAGATGGAGGCGGGCACCAGAAGTTCCAGATACGCCTTCTGATACACATAGCCATTTGACGGACCCCATCCGTGCACAGGGTGAGAGGACTTGACCCCATCGACGGCCGGCTGAGAATTGATTGTCAGGAGACCTCGTTTATTCAGGGCAATGAGCTTGTCCTTGATGGCATCTGCCTCACTCGAGAGAGGTGCTTCGCTCCATGGGAGAGAATCGACTTCCTGCTTCAAGTAGCGGACGAAAATGTCGGCAATGTCCTGAACCGTGTGTGGTTCTCCCCACCGCTTGCGGTTCGCTTCGTTGGTGCCCGTCAGGCCGATGCCGTAAGCATCGAGCTCCCCAAAGGCCGGGGATCGCGAGTCACCCCATCGGCCATTGGGAAATTCGTCCCACTCTTGCGTGCGCAGGACGTATGACCTATTTCGATTGCGCCAGAAGATAGGACGCACGTCTTCGTCTCTCCTGCCGAGAGCTTTTGACTGTTTCCAGGGAAGAGCGTGCTGCAGAGGTCGCTCGGCGCAAGGCGCCCAGTCTAGTTCCTCCAGGACCATGCGAGTGGCTTGTGCCAGGTTCATCGTGTAGAAATGTAAATGGCGGATTCCGCTGGCGAGGAGTTTACGACACATTTTCGCGACCAAGGTCATGCCTATCTCTCGAACAGCCACGTCGTCATTTTTCACGGGGTCCAAGGCTTCCATCCACCCGTCCGGTACCCTGCACTGCATGTGCTTAGCCCTCCGAACAAAGCTTGCGTATGTAGCAATGGGCATGATGCCTGGTAGAATTGGAATGGTGATGCCGCGTTCGCGAACTTTGCCAACCCAGCGGATGAAATTATCGGCATCGTAAAACATTTGGGTAACGATGAATGAGGCACCCATATCGACCTTTTCTTTCAAGTGGTCCAACAGCTGTTCCTCGTCCTTGTTGTCATCACATCCCTCGGGGTACCCAGCAACTCCGATATCGAAATGCTCGCCATATGTTGCACGGATGTGCTTGACCAGATCACGGGCATACTGAAAGCCGTCTTCCGTGGCCGTCCACTTCTCCTGAGCCCGTGGAGGATCGCCGCGCAAGGCCAGGATGTTGGTACATCCCGCCTTGTAAGCTTTCTGCAGAGCATCGTTGACCTTGTCCAGACCCATATCGGTGCAAGTGAGATGCATGCAGGTCTCTAGGCCGTAAACGGACTGAGCTTGCAGCACCATTTCACAGGTCAATTCGGCAATACGACCGCCAGCCCCCCATGTGATGTCGATGAACTTGGGTCCAAGGTTATACATGCGATCGATTCGGTCGTATAAGTTCTGCACACCCTGTGCTGTCTTGGGAGGAAAGTATTCGAAGGAGAAGGAGGGTCGGCCATCCTTGTCAGCCTCCAGCAACATGTCCTTGATGTGCATGATGACCAATGCTCAAAGAAGCTCTCGAAGCTTCCCAGTGTCTATGGGAAGAGGAAGGGACGAGAATTAGGGTCGGAGGCGAGCAGGCCGAGGATCGGATGTAATTGACGAGTCAGTAGCCCGAGCTACCGCTATGTCATCGAGAGGCAGTTGGCTTGACTCTTCCTCGGGTTGAAGGTTATGATGAATGGAGGGGAACGGCGGCGGCGGTGAGAGGTAAATGGAATCAAGGTGCCTCCTTGGCATTTGAAATGGAAATATCGACCCAGCATGCGGCTTTAGTTCACAGTGAGTGGAAGTACAAAGAGGTCATGAAAGAAACAAGAAAGTTGGGGGAAAATCATTAAATAGAAGGGAAAAAAAAAACTGGTTCGGGGACGGAAAACGGAGCGAAGGCGGGCGAAGAATTCGCTCCTAGGGCGCAAGGCATGGTGGTGGTGGGGGCGGGCGGGCATTTTGCACTGGGCAAATCGGGGTCCGGTAGCGGCATAATTGCCCCGCCAATCCATCAATTGATCAAAGAGGTTTGGAATGAGAGACTGGAAGACAATGAGCCGTGGCGACCGCCGAGCCCAACCTCCATAGCTAAGAAAGGACGTCTCTCGCAGTGACTTGCAGACCTCAATGCCAGTGACGCAATCAGGCAGCCGTCAAGAGGCCCAAGGTCAAAGGATTTTGCCTCCAACGATTGCCGACGGCCAACACAGCTATACGGAGCATACGGAGTACCATTACGGACCCTCACCCCCCCCTTCCAACCTGCCGACTAAGTACTTTTACCTTACTCGGTGTGCAGTGCCCCCCTTCACGCTGTGGAAAATGGATGCTTTGACGACATGCTTGTTACCAAACAAACGCAGCTTTGGTCTCACGACTTGGGGAGAATCGTTCAGAAAAGCGAGCGATGAGACATGCATGTGCCTCATGCAACTAGGGGGAAACAGAGAGCAAGGAAATTTCATACGGACGGAGTACAGAGTACGGAGTACTCCGTACACAGTGAATCACTGATAGGGTACTCCGTAGTACAGATCAAGTCGGCCGTGCCTTCTGCCCCGCCTCGGCCCCTCCAACCCCTCCATTTCGCAGTGGGTGGTGGTCAATTGACAATAGGTGGGCCAGGTCCAATATGGCTCATCGAGAAGCAACATCATTTCTTTGGTCGCACGCTGCGTGACACTGCCCGCATGGGACATGTTTGAAATGATTTCAAGAGTGCGACTTTTCCTGAGCAGCCGGTACCATCGTCCACTGGTTCATTGTTCTCGGAGTCGCTGCGAAGCGCTCATCTCATCAGGCTCGTAGCGTTGAGTCCCATTCGCGGATGTCAGGGCCAGTTCATCAGAACCTTCTCTTTTCGGCTGCAGCGTGACTGAGTTCACTTGCGCAGCACCGAGTACGGAGTAGTGGAAAAGAGGTCAGACCCGTGTCTCGCTTCCAATGTCGAAGCAGGCACTGTCGAAGCAGGCACTGTCGCTATGCAACTGCCGCTGCCGCTGCAACTGCAACTGCGACTGCCATCGCACTTGTTGACTGCGGTGCGAGGACGTCCTTAGCTGAGCCACCCGAAACCAAGTGCATCGCCGTCGGTACGCTTGCCTTAACACCCGCCTTCGCTCAACAATCTCATCAAGCATTGTTGTCGCCATGGCGAGTACACTTCTTAAAAACCTACAGCACCAGCACAATTCCCATCCGCTCGCATTCAGCTACGCTTCGGCGAGAAACAACATCAATCCCAACAAACATGATCAAGGCTCGAGGCGCACCAACATCCATCCAATCGTAGGAGACAGGGACGGGAAAGAAAATGCCTGGCATACAAGGGACATGCCCTCGAATCTTTTGCTTCCCACTGAATCCGAAGGCGCAACGTCGGCGTAGGATCCGATCGACTGCCAAACTTCCGATGCCCGTGTGTCTGCAGCCGGCCATGGCAACAGACCAGCTCGCATCTCATCACCTTGTGGGAGTGTGAGACTTGGGGCTTCAGCGGTGCTTGACACTCGCCGTGTTTCATCAAGGCCGGCAGCATCATCTGAATACCACCAAGCGCCAGACTCACCCGAGTTTCTCCATCGCATGGAACGAGCCTTGGACATCTACGAGGAGACTCCCAGTATCCCCCCGCCGCCTCCTTGCCCGCCGCCTGCTGCCGCCGCCGCCACGGCAGGACATGCTCGAGATGCCTCTTCGGCATATCCATCCCCAGGTCACAATACACCTCGTGCACAGTCTCCAGCGTCAGAATATCATCGAGGCAACAGACTCAGCTTTTCAGGACTGTCACGTTTTGGTCGTACGAATGATTGCCTATCTGATCTTCGGTCGGGTACCTCTACACCATTGTCTGAGACTGCCAAGGTCGGCGATACCAGCGAGCATGATTTGATTGCGGACGCGGCGGCAGCAATCACAGAGTGGCAGGATGTAGGTCGCCCGCTCAAGAAGGCGGCTTTTCACAACTACTCGCTTGCCGAAAGTTCTGATTTATTTCCCTCGGATTCTCTCTCGCAAAAGGAGAACTTTTCCTTTTCTCCGTCTGGCGCTTCATCTCTTCCATCGGTGCGAATCCGATCTTCCAAAGACACCGACGATTCAGACACAGAGGAGTCGCTGATGATCCAATTCGATGGTGCCCACGATGTCACCCGCAGGGAGGGCTCTGCCATGAAGCCCACGGATTCTCCTGCGTTCGGTGACGCCACGCAACTGGGTCAACAGTCAAAAAGGAAGGCTTCTACCTTTTCCTTGCGAAGCATGACACGGTCTTGGACAAAGCGTCGGCGTCTCTTGGGCTTCCGCCACTGGGCAGGGAATGTCTACCGTAGCAGCAGCCGCCGCCTCTTGAAAGCGTATCGTAAACTGAAGCATCGTCACAGGCAGGCGCGTGCGAAACCTCTTCAGAGCGCAGCGGGTATTCACTTGAAGATAGAACAGACTAGTCCCAGTGACGGCAAAGTAGATGTTGATGGAGGAGCGTTTCATTTCCAAGGCGGAAGTCAAGAAACGAAAACGTGGTGGGAAGAGGGCGCTCGGCAATATCAAGCACCCTCGGGCATGTTTGCCCATTAGCCGCTTTATTCGAGGATCATCCATAGGCCATGACGTAGCATATTGGAGGGACTCGCAACTGTGCGTTTAGCTCATAGGAGGGTATGCTAAGTAAGGTTTTAGTCCGCGCTTTGAAGTCGCGGCGTTCTCGGTATTGAAGAACTTGCAGCCAGGTGTATTGAAAGGGCAGCTAGTAGTACGACAAATAGTTTCAAAAAAGACGTGTATATTTTTGCACGAAGGGAGCTGAAGTTCCTGGGACATGCGCGTACAGCACTCGTCCCATATGAGTTTCGAGAGAATGCTTTACCTGAAGTAACTGGGTTAAACTAAGTAAGTACTTACTTGAGTATGTACTTCACGCGGGAACATGTATCCTCACTCGCTTCCAGATGGCACCAGACACAAGGTCCCTTGAAGTGTCGGACGCAACCCTTGCCATTTGCGCGACTCAAATTCAACAAGCGGCATATCGATACACCTGCCAGGAGCTTCCCACGTTACAAGTGCCATGAAACGCGCAAATGCCGTTTTCCCCCGCATCCCCTCAGGAAAAGAGACAGGCCACAAAGCTGATCGTTGACGAGCTGGCGAGATGGGCGAGCGATGTACAAAAGATGAGAGGGGGAGGCTGCCACCGTACATGGGCAGGGCAAGGGGCCCGACACCGTTGCAGCTCATCGGCCTGTAGCCTATCGTCATGGCAGTCGGCTCGCTAGTCGGTCACACCATTTGCAAACATGTAGGAACGCAAATACATGGCTTTGCTGTTTGCCTAGGCTCTCTAGACCGACGTGGTGGTCGGTCGGCTCGCTATTTGGAACAGGAACGCGAGCACATGGCGTGCTGCTTGTCGCGACAGGTCTCTCTTGACCATGGTGATGAGGCCAGTGGGCTCGCTATCGGTGATACTGTACCTGCGAAGGACATAGCTCGCCATCGCATATGCGTGAAAGAGCGTCTGTGGCTCGCCAACGAGGTTGGTGGAGGAAGCAACACAGTTGGTCACTCTAAAAAGGTAAGCACTGGAAAGAGAGTGTAGCTTGCGAATAAGACGAATAGAAGACCCAGCACTAGGCACACAGCTTAGCACTGTATAGGGGCACGAGCATTCGAAAGACAGTCTGTATTTCGCCGATGAGATGAATGAGGACTAGACACAGCTCGCCACGTATTGCGATAGTCGCCAGGTCAAAGGTACTGCAACAACGTCAGGGAAGACGGGCTGGCTGCGTCGTTTTGAACGACACTAATGTACATGTATGGGGGAGAGGGAACCCGGATGTCGCTCAGCCGTACAGGTCGTGGTTCGCTGCTTGTGTCGCAATGGAGGCGAGGCTGTAGACCACCGTGGGGGGAGAGCACAGTCGGCTGGCTGCGTCTGTGACACCAGTGTACATGTGTTGAGGATAAGAGACCAGATACAGCTCACGCTGCACGGGTAGAGGACGGAAGATGAACCAGCGGTCGCCACGACACTGTAGAGGGATGCGCTTCTGGCCAAGGATCGTCGATATTCAAATCTATCATAGTGGTGCCCGATCTCGGGCAAGACCAAGATACGTAGCTCGCCACTATATTAGAGGGACAGAGAGGCAGGCATGAAGCGCGCCACGTATCGCGACAAATCACCAGGCCGAGGGGCACCGGGAATAACGATTATAAGAACCAGTCTTGCGCCCGGTTTTGTTCTGACACCAACTGTACATAAGACAAGGAAACCAAGCACGCAGACCCCGCCACTGTACATGCATAGAGGAATAAAGAAAAACCCTAGCAAAAGTGTACATCCGTAACGGCCCTACGTGTCCTTCTTAGAAAACAGTCTCCGTATGGACAGCTTCTTCTTGAGGCGCGGCACCGACGGCCCCCCGGAAGCGTACGGATCCCGGTCAAGAAAGGCCGGCGGACTCGCCCCCTCGAGCTCGAGGGGAAGCTTGGTCCTGTCCCGCGGGAGGGGCGGCAGGCCCTTCTTCTCCGGCGCAGAGGCCACGCGATCATGGACGTAGTGATTCGATGCGGGCGGCGGGGGCGGCCCGTCCTCGGTTTCGGTTTCGGTCTCGGTGGACTCGGTGGTGTCGGACTCGGACTCGGAGTCGTCGCAGTGCGCGAGGCGGTCGCTGTCCTGACACACGACGACGTACCACCTGGATTCCTCCTGGGGCTGGACCTCGTGGCGGAGCTCCTCGAACCACGCGGGCGAGGGGTGTGCGTACTTTGCCATTTCGGCGGCCACGTCGGCGCCGAGGTCGACGCGCACGACGTGGTCGGCTACGTAGGCGAAGGGGCGGGTGGCGTGCTGCAGGTCGCGCTCGTCGTGCTCTTCGAGGAGTTTGATGGGCGACCAGTCGTGTATGAGGACGGGATCTTGCTCGGGCGGTGTGAGCGTGGGCCGCATCGACAGCTCGTCGTCGTAGCAGATGGAAGGGGCGACTTCTTGCGTGGGCGTCGACGAGTCTGATTCGGAGCCGTCAGGTTGCTCTTGTGTGGTGCCATCTTCCTGTTGGTGGTGTCGCCGCCGTCGTCGGCGCGGTCTCTGCTCTTCTTCCAGGCGCGGAATAAACTCATACTTCTCGGCAAACTGGCTGAGGATAAAAGAGGCCGTGGTCCTCTCGATGATCCAATCCGGCGCACACTCGTCCAGGTCGTTGAGGATGACGAAAATGCGGATGTCGCGACGGTACCACCGGAAGCCGTGACAGAGGTAAGTAGGCATGGCATGGAACCGCGCGGCCTTTTTTGGCCCGCGCTTCTGGGCCCCAGGGGTTTCTTTTCCCTTTGTTTTTTTCTGCTACGGTTTTCCCCTTTTTGAGAGAGTCGCAGAAACGGAGACGGAGGTGTGTGTGTGTGGCCTTTTTGGTTTCGTTGGCGTGCAAAGTAGTTTCTCTTCCTTGGGGAAGGAGGGGGGTTAAGCGTACACCGTACTTTCCTGTTCGTCGTTTCCTTTTCCGATTTCCTTCTTCAGGCAATTATTGAACTAGAAAGAAAGAAAGAAAGAAAGAAAGAAAGAAAGAAAAAAGGGACCTGCAGCTACCTGCCCCCACTGAACTGAACACAGTAAACACCGAATAGTGTATAAAGTAGTAAAATGAAGAAAAAGCTCGTCTTCTTTCCACCCGCCAGCGGCAATCGGGGTCGCGCCGTCTGGGGAAAGCTTTCTAGATCGTCGCGGCCCCAGTCATCGGGGATCTTGGTTGGGCCCTCCCTATATTATCGACTTGGGCTGGGAAAAGAGGTGGGAGGTGGGGGGAGAGGAAAGGAAAAGTCGGCCTGCCCCTGCACTGCGCCTTTTTCCTGCACGACATTGCCGACCAGACTTGTTTGTCGCTCTCATGTCCATTTCCACTTTACTTCGTCCTCGTAAGGAGTACCGAGTACCGAGTACCGAGTACCCGCCGCCGCCTGCATTCGTGCACACAAAACACATGTACACAGAGTAAGCTCCCGTGTTTGCCTCGAGGCCCTCAACACATGACGTATTGGGCGTAGAGCCCCTCCAGTCACCCCCTTGGACCAGCCCCATGCCCACTGAGCCCGGTACTGGCATTGCGCTCTGTGCCACCGAGCTTGAGCCTGTGGACGACGGTGTGGGGCCATGACCGACCTCATTCTTTTTGATCTTCGACTCAAGAGCTGCCATGGCCGAGAAGCAAGTGCAAGTTAATCGATTCAGCAGAGTTTGCGGGGGAATAGGATGCGGAGTCGTTGACGTGATGAATCCACCAGCTCAAGGTGTCTTGACACTCGGCGACCAACCGCAAGTCATGACATCTTGGCGACTTCGCCGGCCCCCGTCAATACTTGTTGAGTGAGGCGCCGACGCTTGCGTTACGCGAGAGAACTGACATTTGCGCCCGCAGTTGCACCGGCGACATTCGGGCCCCCCGGGTCTCGTAGGACTTCAATCGATTTCACCGCCGACTTACTCCGTACATCCACGCGCTCATCAGGGCTTTGCAGACAAAGTGTTGCCCACGTTTTGAATCTACTGACCCATTCTGCCTGGTCCCCTCCCCTCCCTCCAGATTTTTGGTTCGAGTACGCTTCCACCATACTACGGACAAATCATCATCATCATTCGTAAACAGACGGTTCCTCCACCAACTTCACTCCGCCCGAGTCCTCGTTTTGTTCCCGTCGGCCAGTACCCATGGTGTCAAAGTCAAAGTCAAAATCCATATCCTGCAAAATGTCTTCCATGTCCATGCCGCCAATGTCCACGTCCGCGTTTGAGAGCTGCACACCCGACGTGTCCGCCTTCTGCTCACTGCTCGAGGGCAAGCTCAGTTTTTCCTTGATCCACGTTGTGAATTTTTCCAGAAGCAGCGGGTCGTCCGCTGCAGTCTCGGGTGCTTTGAGAATCTGTCTGGCACGTTCTTGCAGCGTCTCGTCGGTCGGGACCTGTCCCGTAGCAGCAACTTCCTTCTCCACGTAGTCTACGAGTCCAAACTCGAGTTCACGAGAACAGAAAATGCTCGCTGGCCGGCTGTCTCCAGACAGCAATGTCTTGAGAAACTGGTTCGCGGCATCTTGCCCGGCAACAAACGATTTGGAACCATCCCGCATATTGATCTGCACGTCGTCCACAAAGGGCTCTACTCGACCCTTTGGGTATGCATACGGCGGCGCGAAACCGGAACCTCCCTGCGCTAGCGACCATGCGTAGCCTCGAGGCAGACCTGGGCCCGCGTCTCTTGTGATGCCCACGTCACGTTTGAAGCGCTGCAGCCACTCTGCATTGTCTGCCGCCGTCTGATTCCACGGATCATCACTGGACACAAGTCAGCAGGTGAAACGCGTCAAGCACGTAGGCAGCCATCTACTTACTCGTCATACAGAATCCACCGCGCTTGGTATTGCAACTCCTCGTCTGTCGGGACATGGCGACTGGGGTTGTTTGGCGACATGGTCGACTTGACCCAGCGTCTCAACTCCTTGGCAAGACGTCGATAGCAGTTGGCATCGTTCAAGAAGAACGGCATGGGCTTGTTCTGGTAACTAGTCAGTGAGAGTAAATGTTGGAAATCGTTGTTGACGGTCGCGTTGGGGCTTACGCCCGTGGACTCTGGAGAGTGCTGTGACAACACAGAGTCCGAGCTGTGAGAGGCACCGGCTGCTTGCGCCGAGTCAGTGGCGCTGCCCGCAAACGCACCCGAGGAGCTTGTTGCAGGGTGTCGCTTCCGAAAAGATTCTAGCCATTGAACGTTGTCGGCCGCTGTCTGGTTCCAACCATCATCATATTCGTAGATGATGATACGAGCCTGCCGCTGCAGATCTTCATCCGTTGGCTCGACACTAACGGATCGCTGCTGCCTGACGTAATCAGCCAGCTCCCTCTCCAACCGCGAATAACTGTGAATCGTAGAATCGATTGATGTCGGATCCGTTGACCTGACCGTCTCGTGCTGGACATCTTCACTACGCGGAAGATGGGCTCGTCGTCGAAACGGAGCCAACCAGTCAGTCGACGAGGTGATCAACCTCAGGAGCCAGTTGGCAATTGTGTCCGAGGGATGGGTGCAGACTTCCTCCACACGGCCGACAATCTTGCAAGCCTCTTCTTGCAGCTCATCGTCCATCATGGTCAGTCCAAGAGACTTCTTGGCTTCCACAAAAGCAAGCAGATGGCGCTCCATAGGGCACTCTTCGAACAAATTGTCCTTGCCGTTGATTTTGAGTGTAGCCAACCTGGACTCGGCGGCTCCTCGTAGCTGACCAAACCTTGCCTTCTGAGCAAGACTCTCGTCCGACATAATCAAGTCTCTCAGCCACGAGTTTTGGGTGGCAATACCCTGCAGAGACAACAACTCGGATGCGAAAATGATACGGCATCCTTCCAATCGCATGTCAGCGTCTTTCGGCGCCGTTGAATGTTGCTCCCAGTGATTGGCTCCGAAATAGGCCAGCTCCAACTTGATCAGCTCATAGGCGTTGCGCGGTGTTTCCGGCGGTGAATGAGACGCCACGAAGGGCAGCGGGGTTACACGCTCGTGGTGGATCAGATCTATTTGTGATGAAGGTCAGACAATTATCATAGCCCTGTGTCTTCCGGGGAACGGTAGAGAGAATGATGAAATTAATGATGAAGAGTTGCAGAAATCACAGAATCATCTTACATGGAGGAATAGAGTTCTCGACCATGTTGAGGACAGGCTTGTCAAAACCCCAGTCACCCTTCCAGTCAGCCATGGAGTAACCTGTCTTGAAGTGATCCGCCAGATGGTCGACTCGAATGGTCCAGGTATCCATGACAATGCCGCAGAAACCGCAGCGGGACCGTATTTCAGGTGTAGCGACTTTCCATTGCTTCATGGCCCAGCTCGAGAACTTGGCGTCGTGGACCAGCCGTAGATGCTGGTTCAGGTGGTCTTTGCGATAGAACGTCCGATCATGAAGTGGTCTTTCCTGGCATGCAGAGTGGTTATGGCTTTCAACATGTTCCTCGTCCGGATTCTCTGCCCCGCAAAAGACACAACTCAGAATTCCAGTTTCCGGGTTGACTGCCTGACCACCGTCGGGCGCGCAGATCCAGCGCTCGAGTGATAGATGCAATGATTTCTCGTGACGCTGCCAGTCGTGCTTCGTTCTGAACGTCTCGGTGCAAAACGTACATTGAAACGTCTTGAGAGGCGTTGTTAGGCTGCTGGGGCCATCCTTTGGGTGGCTCGGGGCCGTCCTTCTCCGTCGTCTTCGTCGTCCACGGCCGCTGATAACACCAGAACCGAAAGATCCCCAGGAGTTGCGGGATCCGTGCGAGTAAGCGGATCCTTTCGACCCGTTGCTCGACTGCGAGGTCCCCAAACTACTCGCGGACGACACATTACATAGCGATCTTGCAGACCCATCGTCGGTGTAGTTGAGGCTGAAGGGGCTGTTCAAACCAGATGATAGGGCTGACGATGATGATGCCGTGACAGCCCTCGCAATGGCAGTCACAGACGCAGCCTCGTTCTCTGGAGGCGAGTACGCCCAACGCTGCAACGGGTTCATGGACTCCAGAGCTGGGGTCCCCCGTCTTTGAGGTACATCGAGCGACGCAGTCCAATTGCCAACATGCGGTGATGTGGATCTAGGAGGTTGTACTTTGCCCCTTCGACGAGCATTGGCCAGCCAGTTGGAGATTTGGGTTTTATTGAGACCAGTTTGGCGTTGCAGGGCCTCTTTCTCCTCATCACTTGGATAGGGATGTCTATTATGACTGGAAAGCCAAGTCTTGAGAACCTTGACTGATTGCCGTGAAAACCGGGCACCGACTTTGGGAGGCATGGCATGTGCCGTCGGGGGGCCGTTGATGTTCTCTTCAGTTGGCGTAGCTATCCTTTGGGACGGAACTAAAGCCGACGCAGGAAATGAAGCAACCCGGGAGTCATCGGGGAACACGTCGACGCTCGGAATGACGTTGGGATGATCTCCCATTGTGGGCCAGGGGTTTGCCGGCAAGGCGTTGACAGCGGCATCGACGTCAACAAAGCCAGCCTGGCGCCGACCAAAGCTACACTCGATACGAAGGGCAACACAGCTTGTGCAGTATCCCTTGTAGCGACCCTCTTCGATCTTCTTGCATGAAAATCCACCTCGTGTGCAATTAGTACATGGACGGGCCACGGTCTCTGCAAGGTCCATCACACTCGTCCCACCGGTAGGTAGATCATAGAAAAGATCAAGCGGGTCGCCAAGGGGATCATGTTCGAGGTTAGCATCCTGAGAGGAATTTTCGAGGGCGTGAAGGCTGAAATCGTCCTCGTTGACGTTGGCCAGCACAAGACCAATATCATCAGTATCGATGCTGGCTTCCAGGGCGGCAAAGGATGCATCATGGGAAAGCTCATTGGCTTCAGCAGCTTCACCTGCTTTGTTCCAGTCGACAAAGTCGTCCATGTCGTTGATGGTAGTCATCCTGCGCCCAAAGTATGACTAGCAAAGATGATTGGAGCAAGTATGACCGAAAGGCGCGCACTAGGAACGACGATGACTGGTCCCTTGTCGTCCCTATTCGTCAATGCAACACAGCAGGTGATAACAGTCGCCAGAAACTGACTGGCCTACAACAGCAGATCAGCTTTTCGCTGCTGCTGCCTGTATTGGCCGAAAAGAATGGAAACAAAGAAGGTGCACCGATGAACCGTATGAATCACCATGTATGCAATACCTGAGGACTTCGGAAGATGTTCGACTATAATTCACCGGACCGCTACCGCAGTATTCAGAAGAGAAGAGAGATCTGCCAAGAATGCAAAAGATGTTTGAAAGGGCCTGGCATAGTTTTGTTGGAGTCACTCGACGCAAGAGTCAGTGACCAACACGCAACTAATCAAGCGTTACACGGGGCCGGCAGCTGGCAGCCCCGTTATCGCAGTCGAGCACTAGTGGGGCAGCGCTGGGGATGAGAGCGTTTTGATTGGACAATGGCGCCTCGTCAAGTCAAATGCGCGCCCTTCCTTCGACAACCGAAGTGGAGGAGAAACGACACATGGCATCTTCCATATCCCCACACTGCAGTACTCCGTACAGTTCCATACTAAAATCTCACCGACTGAAAGTCCTTGCTTTTGTTTCACATCAAGCATCACGGAACGGACGGAAAGATTCACACTGGCTAGCTTGGTAGCTGATGTGCTCGTGAGTAGTTGTCCATGAACCCGTGTCCCGGGCCGGAACGGGAGGCATGTGCAAGCGCAAGAGGCGGTGACTGCGACCATTCATAATTTTCGGACCGTTGCAGGGTAGCCTTCAACCTCGGATTCCACCATCTCGCGCTCTTGTTGGGGCCCGCCGACGCCGGCTCCCCCTTTGAGCAAAAGAGTGCCGTACTTTGCCCTCCACCAACGCATCCGTGTTTCGGTACTCGGTGCGCGGCGCCTCTCTTTGAAATGTCACTCTCGGGGGCTGTCCGCATCTGATAAGCCATCCCTGCAGGAGCATCTGCCGATGGATGCCGAGAATGCTCATGCCGAGGCGACTGTCCATCGGCGAGGGAATTGTGCAGCAAGCAAATGCTCCATATGCCTTCTTGTGCACCGCGCTGTGGTGCCCATCGACGAGACAGGACAAGACGGGCTAGAAGATGAGGACTCGCAAAGGTCCCGCGGATCGTCTCACTGGCACCTCAGATTACCTGCTAGCTCGTTGCGTATTTATCCAATGCTTTATTTGCCTAGTGCGGAGTGTCCACGTACAGCACATGCCAAGCGTTGTCGCCTGAGAGCTTTTACGCCCGTCGCCGACCGGGCCGACATTTGTTGCCCAGCGCGAATCACCCCGGCCATTTCCCCCACCTGTTTTTTCAATCACGACGTATCTTATCGATAAAGATACTACAAAATCAGGGCAGAGACCGACAGCTCTATAAAATCGCCGCTCTCCTCCTTTGTGACTCTCCTTTCCCAACCCTTCCGTCCTCAACAAGTTACCGGTGGCTCGTTTCCCAACCGTGACTTGGCTTTGAAGCGGTCTCGAGCCACGAGGGGCAATTACCGACAGAAGTCGACTCAGATGGCAAGCAACGCAGACTCGTCATTTTCCACGTGTCGGTCCACATGGATTATGCGTCTTGACCAATAACGGAGCTGATATCAACGACTTGCTCATCATGGAACACCACCGTGGAGGACTGCCGCAGCATCGAGCCAGGAGTTGAGCGTCATCCGCCTAGACTGTCGCATCTCCGGTGTAGTTCAAACAGTGTGCTAAACGGGGAAACAAAGCAGTCTTTAGCAAGCTCGGCTGCTGCTTGCCGCATCAAGGTGTGGTGGCTCAAGTTTTCTCAACAGGACTATCCGGCTTATACTCAAGATTCAATCAGAAATGGTGTCTAGCTTTTCGGGATGGTGTGCATGGGCAATGCCTTTCATCATTGTCATACGTAATGAAGCCAGAAATGGCATCCCGAATGAATCGCTGTGGCGGTGCTAGAACACCAATATGCATGTTCATATCGAAAGGCCGTCGTTTGATTAATATCAGAGCCAGAGTCAATATCTCGCTTAAGTATGCGAGCTTCACCACGGTCGCTAATCGCAGTCAACATGATCCCTTGCCACGGGTCAATGATGCAATAACCGTGTAATGTATCCCAGGCCATGGCCCCGTCGAAACTCATGTCATGCTCCTGCTCCAATGAGACCTGCAAGTCATACAGTTGCACGTGCCTCGCATATACAGCCCCTCCTTCTCCTGTGGAGGGGTCCTTGTGTCGTCGCATTCCATGTGGTTCCTCTAATCGATCGTTCAGGATGACACGGCGATTTCAACGACCACGATCCATGCATCGCCCGCAACCTTTCGCGCAGCCTACGGTAGCCTCACACTGCCGAAAGTCGTACAAGTCTGGTGGCACGCCTCCCTTTTGACTGGGCGTGTAGAGAAAGCTGGTTGGTCAAGAGCTCGAGGCTTCCATGCCGTTGTGGAATTCTTCAAGCCCCTTCACAGTCCATCACCTGATGCGATCTCCACTGCTTGTGCCAGCATTGAGCATTAGTAGTTCATCCCCAATTCCATCAGCTCCCGCTCCTTGGCGGCGAGCTGCTCTCTCATGCTCTTTGCCTCTCTCTGGAGTACTCGTCGCCGCTCTGCTTTCAGACGATCAGCTGTCAGCTTTTCCGATCGGTCTTGACCGTCTTGCGGAGGATTGACCCCTGAAGACGTAGGTTTTGATCCAGCGTCCAATAGTCCTCCGGCAGACCGGAGCGGCGGCAAAGTGTAGTCGTCCAGGCCGGCGCTGTCGGGGCGTTTCGTGCCATCTGCGGATGAAGGGTTGAGTATGGATTTTATAGACGAGATCCGTTTAGAGTGCTCGTGCGCATGATCCGCATTACTCCCCGTATCCGTGTCCGTGGCAGAAAATGATCGTTTTCTTCTTGGGGAAAGAAATGAGGCGGGAGATCTTGATGGCTGTCGGTCAGAAGGAGTCGCCCTCGACGACTTGGGTAGCAAGCGACCATCTTCGTTGGCATACCCAAGCGAGCCCGGTGATTGGCCGCTCTTTTGATGGTAGAAGGCGAGATCTGATGCGGCTGAGAGGAAGGGGGGCGAACGGCCTGGAGGCAGATTCGGTGATTGTTGCGGCTCGATCGACAGAGAGTGTTGACCTTGCCGTCGCCGAACTCCCAGGTTCACTGATCCATCGTCGTTCTCCGTACCTCTTTCTGGAGTACGCTCTGCGTCTTGCTGTCCCGTTGAACCATCAGCATCCTCCATCTCGTCCTCCTGAGCCACGGGAATCACTCGCTTGCGGCGTTTGATTGTCGCCTTCTTCATTTCCACTGGCCTATGTATGCCGTGCAGCTTGAAGTATAGTCCTGTCGTTCCGCGTTAGCAGACTTAGGTTTCCCGCGTCGGCACTTGAGATATAGAAGAGGAAGTGTGAGTTGGCAAAGAGAGTGAGCACCCACCACAAGCATTGCATATCGTGTGTCCGCTCTCATCCCGCCTCCAAAGCGGAGTAATGGTTGTCGCGCAATTTTGACAGGCAATCACCATAGCCGAGCCCTGGCTCTGCGCCTGGGCTGCGTTCACTTCAACAGGAATGGGTTCGTCTTTGGAGATCTCGAGTCGACTTCCGCAACCGCCTTTTTGTTTCTGCAGGACGTTGAGCTGCGCTGCCTTGGACACGCGGTTGTTGAAAGCAGGGCATCCGTTGCAGCCTTCAGCACCTCCGGTTCCGTTGCACCGCCCACCGCCCGGACAAGTTCCCGCGGGCATCTGTTCGGCGGAGAGAAAGCTGGCAGCAGACGATGATTTGGGCGTCTGCACCGTGCTCTTTGGCGGAGGGGATCGAGCAGCTACCGCAGACACGACATTAGGGGGCTTCTTGAGGCTGGTCGGTCTTGCCGTGTTTCTTGCTTTTTGATAAAGACCACAAGCGTTGCAGATGGTGGCCCCTTGAGGCGATCTCCTCCATAGCGGAGTTCGAGTTGTGCCACAGTTGCTATAGATTCCAAAGTCAGTCACCCCACCGATCAGTCCACTTTGCCATGCAGAAACGAACCTGCAAACTTGCCCACCCTGGCCGGGGGTACTGCCGCCGGACTTGCACTTGGCGACGGAATCACCACCAGTGACCGAGCCCGAAGGCTGACCCTGAGAGGCCCTGACGACTTCTTCCGCCGAACTGGCTGCCGAGCCAGGCGAAGCACTACCATTGCGCTCGACCTGCGCTAGGATTTCGCGACTGGGCGATGTTAGACCTGCTATCGAGTCGCGGGGCTTGGATGGCATCGGACGCGAAGGCAGCGCCGTCCTCGCCGTGCTCAGATTCCGCTGATGGCCCGAGAGCAGCGGTATGGGGGGAGGTGGTGTCTCGCTCATCAGCATGCGCGCACGAGTGAACCATCCACACAAAGGGCGTCGGCGGTGGCAGCAAAGAATGCTGAGATGATCAGATAAGATGAGGCTGCCGGGTGTCACGCGCGGCGCTGTCGTCGGATGAGGAGCGAAGCTGGGGACGCTGACAGGCCGACGGGATGGGATTTTATGGAAGTGGTCGAAGTCTGCGCCGAGCGTGGGCCAGGGATGGCTCAAATTGCAGGCCAAAGATAGGGAATGGGCGACGGTAGGCGATGACGGCTTTTGGCTTCGAGAACTGTCGGACCAGAAGGAGACCCCAAGCCGCACTGTACAGGAACTGATGAGGCACAGTCGGATGTGCCGAATCCCGGCCGAAGCCAAACGGGGTTGGCTGACAAAACAGCTGAGATGGACTGAGACGGCAGGAGCAGGTGACTTTTGCGGCACGGAATCGTTTGGTTTGGTTTCCTAATAGCACCAGCCCAGTCAATAAATCCGAGTGTAGGGCAGGTGTAGTGCAGCCTCGATGGGGGTGATAGCAGGCAGGGGAAGAGGCAACGAGATGCAGAAGGTGTAGTATTTGCTGGAATCGATGTGACTCTGGACGACACCCCAATGTGAGTAGGGAACTGGTCTTTTCGTCTTTTTGGGGGGAGGGGGGACCCCTGGGCCAACGGGCAAAGTGACGCAAGGGGCAAGGCGACAGACAACCGCCAATCGGCATGGACGGGCAGATGAGATGGGAGGGAAAGGAGCTGGCATTGTTCAATCCTGACTGACCTCGTCGTGCTCCGCGTACGCACGCACGTTCTGGAGTGCAGATATGGGAAGGAGTGATCGAGGCGCGCCTGGAAGCCGAGACCAACACTAAGTATCTGGCGGGCGAGCCGTTGTCAAGACTGACCGCAGGGCGGGTATAATGCGCGCCTACCGTATGGTAATCTATGCTCGTACTTTACACTTTTTTTTGTGTGTATTTCGGGCCAACGAAGAGTGCCACCCACCTGGACGCGTTCATGCAGCCACACCTCAAAAGCCGGGCTTCTCGAAAAGACTGACCAGGCTGCACGCGACAAGCACCCTTGGCACCCTGCTCGTCTCTATGGCTGCAACGAACACGCAGGCCTGTGAATCCTGCAGGCCCAGGGCGAGACAGAAGTTTGATGCATATTCATTCCGTCATCCGCGGCCCTCCCAAGAAGCAAGGAAGTCACTGGAAGCGAAGGGGGGGGCACGCAACCTTTGACGCGCTGCGCGGCTCGTGGGTCTCTGTCTCGAACCCCACAGACAACCTTTCAGAGCGTCCGGATTTTATCTCCTGCTATGCTATTGGCCCAATCTCCTCAGCCCGGTCAGCCCAGGGCCTAAAGGCTAGGCCTGTTTCAGGCGCACAGACTTGCGCAGCCCGGGGTTGGCCTGCTAGTACGAGCAGCTGCTGCCGGGGATTCCAGCCAGATCGGCTGGCGGGCTCGCATGACCGCCGGCCCACGCCTGCGCCTGCGCTGGCGCGCCACCTTCCCTGCTGCTACTTGTTATCTTATCGATTCCATCAATCTGCCGTGCACCACCAGAGGAAGTGGAAAGCGCAAGTGGAGTGAATCCCCTTCATCAGCTCACGCACGCGCAGCAAGTGGCAGCTCATTTCCGTCACCTCGTCCTTCGTCCGACCTAAGCGACCACGTGCAGCCCGACGAGACTTGACTTGGCCAATCTCGGTTTCACGCGCACACCATTTCTCGCATTGGACGAGCTCCTCTCTCATCAGCATGGCGACCGAGGCCGAAGCCAGCTTTGGCTCGCAGGACCCCAAGCGCGAGCCCACGCCCTTCTCGTCCCTTACCTCGATACCGCAGAAGCGCGCCTTTGAAGATGACCACAGTCCTGCTGTGCCCTCGCCTTTGAACCCGGACGCGAACACGTCTGAGCTGCCGCCCCACGAAGATGCCTTCCAATCAAAATCAATCAAGTCGGGCCGGGTCAAGAAGGACAGCTTGAAAAAGCGGGAGTCCAAGGGAGCTGGCCGCGATAGCTCTCCTGCGACGCCGGACATGGGACCAATCACAGATGTCGACAATATCAACTCTCCTCTGCGATATAAGCTGGCCCCGCCGAAGCCTTCGGATTTCGAACTTCCGCGCGGTCCTGTCATGTTGTTGCATCACGAGATCAAAGATGATCGAGGACAGACCAAGGAATTCTTCGAAGCGTCTGATCGGTAAGCCGTCGTCATCTCATCGGCCCCTCTTTCCTCAACCCCTCTCCACCTGGCAGACGACCATTCCGTCCTTTGTTCCGACAACAGCATTGACGATTCTCCGTACTGTGCGCAGTGTCTTCAACAAAAAGAACTTTCGCTATACCCATTGCATCGCAGACCCTCTCTTTCCATCTACTCTATACTACCGCCAGACCGAGCCAGAGCCGTTCGGACCTCGCATGAGCCACGAAGATGTCGCATCCAGCGTCTTTTTCGACAAAACCGGCCGAGGAGTTACAACCGACAAAGGTTTCAGAATGGCGCGGGCCAATGTCGCCGTGAGAGAAGGCAGATGGTACTGGGAATGCAAGATTACGCAGGGCGTGCGGCAAGCCAAGGAGCCGGGAGGCAAGCTGGAGGCAGGCGCACACGTGAGAATGGGATGGGCACGGCGTGAGGCCTCGCTCGACGCGCCTGTTGGATTCGACGCGTATAGCTACGGCCTTCGGGACATGGCGGGGGAGAAGGTCTTCATGTCCCGGCCAAAGGAGTTCTTCCCTCCGGGAGACGGGATTCGCGAGGGCGACGTCATCGGCCTGGAGATACAGCTGCCGTCGGAGGGTCTTCACCGCAAGATCGTGTCGGGCACGTACAACCCCGCCATCGACGCCTCGGACGACGAGGCGCCCACGACAGCCGAAGCGGCTAACATTGTCCGTGACAGGGTGCCCATCCGCTTCAAAGCACACACGTACTTCGAAAAGATCGAGTACCACACGACCAAGGAACTGGAGGATCTTATGAACCCCCTACCCATGGGGCCCACGTCCTCGTCCTCGTCCGAAGGCCCCAACGCCCTCCATACGGTCCCCGCGCTGAGGACCCTGCCCCATTCGCATATCAAGATATACAAGAACGGACAGCTCATGGGGACTGCGTTTGAGAACCTCCTGGGATTCTTGCCGCCCGCGTCAAAACCACAACCCCAGGTTGGCGCACGGGAGGGGCTTGATGACGGCATGCTGGGCTACTATCCGGCGGTGAGCGTCTTTCGAGGCGGAGCCGCCGAAGTGAATTTTGGTCCTGACTTTTGGTATCCGCCGCCCGACTATGAAGCAGCATCTTCGTCGTCATTGCCGGCGGACGACAAGCAACCCGTGTACGCGCAGAGGAACAAGCTTCGTGCCCTGAGCGAACGCTACGCGGAGCAAATTGCCGAAGACGTCGTGTACGACATCATTGACGAAGTGGACTTTTGGATGCAAGACGGCGGCGGCGCGACGGACAAGGCGGGCGTTCAGCAGAAGAGCAAGGCCGTTGCAGCGGCTCCTGGGAGGGAAGAAATTAAGGAGCTGGTTCAGGATGATTGATGTTACGTGGCAGCCGGTGGATTTGGGGCCCATCTCCATTTCATGTATACGTGAGGTGTGAGTAGAGCTATGTGGCTGGCGGGCGACTTCATGTTATTACGCGCGCATCGTAACGGTTCATCTAAAAAAAGATACCCCCCATTGCCATTCCTGAACCAGAAAACTACCCAATAAGTCGGTAAAGACCAATGCCGTGATCATTTCTTCGCCAAAAGGAGCTCCAGCGCTCCACCCGAAAGCCCCAGTCTCCGTGTTTCGTTTCATCGAGGTGCTGGGCCAGCAGTGACGGCGCGCGCGCGCACGCACGCTCACAAAGGTCACTTTATGCTCTTTTGACTTGCCAATCTTGATGTCGTCTGCCTACGCGGCCCGGGAGGTGTTTCGGAGCGCGCAGAGCCACCGTCGGGCGCGGGCAGCATTGGGTCATCGGGCAATTCCTCGATGCGATCGCTCCCATCGACGGATCGCTCCCCCTCAAGACGGACTTCGCGCCCGCGCTTATGACAGTACCAGAGAACGAAAAGAAGTACTGTGTTTTTTATCAGTCATGTGTTGATCGGTGACGTGGATTCATGACAGCGAAACAGGTACAAAAATGAGTAAGTCCAATTTGTGAAATGTGGCGAGAACGGAAAGAGAGAGAGAGAGAGACAGAGAGGTGAGCATACTAGAACGATGACATGCAACAGGTGGCAGACTGAGGCGGCACTTACGCGACAAGGCAACCCCCCAAATGACATTGACACCGATAAAAGCCGGCCATCGCGTCTTCAGCACCTCCACGATGGCTTTGAGCATGCCAACAATAGCACCGGGCTTGGTGATGAGCTGCGCCAGATTCGTCGGCATGAAGACGTTTTTGGCAGTCCCCTTGAGCCCTCCACTCGTCTCGGCCTTTATTCCCTGACTGGCGGCAGCGGCGGCCAATAGCTCCGGGCCCAACGATGAGGTAATCTTGTCGGGGAGCTGCATGACCAATTTCTTCATGGACTTGGGCAGCTTGTCGAACCCCTTGGCGAGGGCGCCGTCCTTGTCCTCGATGATGCCCATGACGTCGTCGTAGGCGGTGGGCACGCCGTTGACTAGGTCCTTGAAGACGTTGGTGAAGCTCGCCAGCGCTGAGGAAGATTCCGTCGAAATCACTTTGTTGTTCTTGACGGATAAGTTGAGTCGGTCGAGCACCTTGGTGAGGTCTTTGGCTTCTTGTTCTTGTTCGGCGGGGGAGATGGTCGGGTCGACCGTGGATGGCTTGACTGCTGTGTCTTTTTTGTTTGACCGCGAGAAGAGCAGGGCGATGCGGCCTGGCTTTTTGACCGCGGCCTCCTTGTCGGCGTTGGAGGCCTTTGGCGCTGAGGCGTCGTCGCTGTCTAGTTGCCAGTCTTCATCACGGGAGTAGAGTCGTGGCGGGAGGGGCGGAGCGGGGACGTCGTCGTTGGACATGAGCTGCTCGAGGAAGTTCTCGTCTTCGGGCCGGATGATGGCGCGCTCATCATCGCCGGTACGGTGGTGGCCATGATGGTGGTGGTGGTGACGACCGTGCTTGGCGGCGCTACCAAAATCAATCTGGGCTGGTTCCGCGAGTGCAGACGTCTCCGTGATTTGATGCGCCTGTTGTTCCTTGGCTGCCTTTTCGGCCCTGTGTTTCTTCACTTTTTTGTAGGCCAAGATCTCCAACATTTTGCCAGATGCCGGCCGCTCAAATTTGCAAAGTGGATGTCGTGATGTAGGGTGTAGTGGGAAGGGCAGAAACAGAAAGTGAGAGAGAAGGAGGGAGAAGAGGGGGGGCGGCGGTTTCGCGTCACAGGGCAGATCTATGTGAGGAGCATGAATTTGAAGAATGCACCCTGGCGAAGCTCAAACTTGACTTCTAGTCGCCACAAACAAGCGTGACCTGAGTCCTTTGTTCCGCCTCTTTTGCCTATTTCTCCCCTTGAAGGCAATCCAGCTCGCAATCATTGCGTCGGCGGCCGCGTGCACCGCCACCAGACCCTGTCTCCGTATGATGTCATGAGCCACGACGGCTGAAACCCAGTTTTTCCAGAAACCAGAATGTCTTGGACGCGTAGGCCGCGTAAGGTCTGCAGCGAAAAGAACGGATCGGCTTGTCATTCAATCAGCGCCCCCAGCGTTCAGAATTGTCACATGAAGACCTTTTTCCCCCAATTTTGCCTAGATTTCGTACATGATGAACATGTGGGCGGCTGTGCGAGGCCGAGGATGACTCTGTTTCCTCGGCGCTTAGGTCCTTCACGGCCGCTCACGCATTAATCTTGCTTCATCACAGGTCGTTATTCCTCTTCTTCATCCTCGTCGTTCCCAACGTCTGCCCCATGCATCACCTCATCTGCCAAGCTGCCTCTTCCTGCCCCATTCGTCCTCCTTCCCCTTCGATATGCTTCTGTTTTGGTGACAGCTCTTTCGCCGGCGTATTGGTCGCCCTGCCAGTCCTTTTGGCAGTTGGGACATTTGTTGGCTCGCCTTGCCCTCCAAAAAGCATCCTGGCACATGTCGTGCAACCTCAAGACACAGTCCGGCTCAGAGCACCTCAGACCGTATGTCACAATTTCTTTGCACGCCTCGCAGAACTTGATGCGCTGCCAAGCATCCGCCGAGGCGGCTTCATTGTACGTCTCGACCAACCATGGCCGCAGTTCTAATATGGCCCTCGCCGTGAGGGAGTAAAATCCATGTCGGCTCTTGCCGAACCATCCGTCGTTCACGAGACGGGCCAGCACCGCCTCCACCTCGCTGTGCTTGAGGCCTCTGTCTATGACTTGCGTCTCGGCCTGTGTAAATTCGTCCACCTCCATCTGATTTGGTCGACGATTCGGCGGTCTCGCGAACTTGATGGCTTGCATTTCCGTGACGGCCATGGCCTCCATGCGCGGGGTGTTGTACACGTCAAACATCCCATCAAGAACGCGCTTGATGAAGGCCAGCTCTTCTGCGCTGAACGTTGTCGCTAACTGGGTCTGCGGATCGGATTGGGTGTTGACAAGAGCATATATTCGGTCACCGGTGACTTGATCGACAATGGTTCGAATCTCGTAATCGTATTGGGATGCTGCCTCAGCCGCGACGTCAACGTAATTGCTAAACATTTCAAAGGTGATCTGCTCTGGCCGTGTGGTCTGGCCTCGTCCAGCGCCGACATTCAAAATGGCCGCCAGGACGGGTTGAGCCTGTGCGAATGACAAAGTGGCGTGAGCGAAGAAGGCTTGAAGAAAAGCCCGGTGACGATCGCCGTAGTCTGACGCACGCGCAGAACTCATGGCGTAGGATCAGACGCTGCAGTCGTTGAGCAATGTTTCAGAGAAAGCGCACTGCTGCTTCTGATCTAGGTGAAGACCGTCACTGATTGCTTCCTGTTGGATGCGATCGAAAGTTGGTGGAGCATCTCTGGCTGGAGACGCGTCTGGAGTCCATTGAAGCGCGTTGAGTGAATCTCGTGGGGCCTCTGCGGCCCTGTCACAAGCCATGCCTCTTTCCCCCGTTGAGAGGCGAGAGGAGGGAGAGTACAAATTATTTCCCGCAAACGCACATGATAGACATAAAATCCGCGTGCTCATATACATCGGACATGAGCTCTGGTTGGCTTGGTATTCCCATTCTTGCCAAACGTTCTCATCCCCTGGCGTATCTCTTGCACTGGGCCAACGCACTGGGCCCAATGGTAAACGGCCCTCCCGCAGGAGGCTCATCTGCGGTCCTCGAAGCTAGCGCCAAGCTCTGCTTACTCATCGCGTTACTCATCGCACGCCGGACCTCCTCAGCTCCTAATAAGAGACTCGTCGTCATGGCACAACGAACCCTGAGCTGAGCCTCAAAACGTATCTGTCGCTTCGAACGGCTGTGTACTGGAGGTCTCTCCGGAAGCTTTCTTGTTCGGCCAATGCCGGATTGCCATCAGCAATAGCGGCTTGGGAACACGAAGCCCGTGCAATTCCTCCTTGGCACAGCCAAAAAGGGCCACGATACCGCATGTCTTGATAGCTGGAGGCAACACGACCGCCTCGGAGAAGGGAAACGAAGGTCTGGAACCAAGTCGGGGAGGAGAAAACCAGGTTCTGATGACCAACTCTGACTCAGTGTTCCGCCACTGGCCATCATCATCGGCACGATGGCTGAAAGCAAGGAATTTGACGTTGTGCGTATCGCTCGAAGTGACGGGGCAGATAGTGGCCCCGGCTATTGGCCCAACGTAGCCGCTGCTGCACCTCCGAAGAAGGTCGCAAAGGAGTCAGGGCCAGCCGAGAAGACGGCGCGGGTGAAACCTCAGATGATACGTCTGCCCGAGGACGATGCCCGTTTCGTGGAGTGGCGCATCAAATTGGGCATCTTGCTCAAGCAGGAGCTCGCGCCGAATCCGGATGGTGAGCCCCTCCTGTCTCGCACGTTTCATCAAGAAGTAGGATCCAAACATATCATGACCTAGCGATGCTGATCATTTCTTTTCGCTTCGCAGAGGGAAACCCCTGGTTCGTTCAGTTCCCTAGAGGATACTGGCTTTATGAAAAGTCCAAACATCTCTGGGTTTCCGGATATCCCGTCAAGGCCAAATTGTTCAAAAGCCCACAGGAATTTGGCATTCACCTGATATGGCTTATTTCGGCGTCAAAGGACTACAAAGACTGCTGCTGTGTGCACTGCAACCTGCCTAGCCCGGCCAGACTCGCCGGCTCCCTCGAGGACAATCTAGTCATCACACGAGGCGAGACGCCAGTTTCTTCGACGACGTCGGGATCCGTGCCGATGTCCAAGACATTGTCCAACGCATCAGGGCAGGGGCCTGTGTCAGCTGCTCCTCACAGAGTCACTCCAGTTCCTCTCCCTCCGATGCCTGGACAGAAAGTATCGACATCTACACCAGCACCATCCGTGCTCCCAGCCAGCAAACCACCAACAACTGTCCCAAAGTCTTCTGCGGCTACGCCATCCAGCACCGCTGCTGCCGCTACTCGCCCCTCAGCAGAAACGCCGCAACAGCAGCACGCACCTCCGTCAGTACAGCAACAACAGCCTCCACTCCTACAGCAGCAGCAGCAGCAGCAGCAGCAGCAGCAACAGCAACTCCTCCAGCAGCAACAGCAACAGCAACAGCAACAGCAACAGCAACAGCAACAGCAGCAACAGCCACAGCCACAGCAACAGCAACAGCAACAACAACAGCAGCAGCAGCAGCAGCAACAACAGCCGCCGCAGCAGCAGCAACAGCAGCAACAGCAACAGCAACAGCAGCAGCCAGTCCGCTGGTCCCTCCAAGGCTCTCTGCTCTTCCGCGCCGGAGAGCTGGCATGGTACCAAAAAGGCAACACATGGCGCCTCGGCATCGTGGCAGCCCCCATGGCGCCCAATAACCAAGTCACCATGCTCCCCATCGGCCACGCCCTCGTGCCGCAACAACCTGTCGTCAAAACCATCAAGGACCTGCGTCCCTTCCACGCCTTCTCTGTTCCCCCTGTAGCTGTGCCGGACATCAAAGACAAGTCCTTCGACCAAGCGCCTTGGGACACCCTCTTTCAAGCTGCCGTCGAGCCGTCCAAGCGCGAAGTCCTCGTGCTCGACGCCTCTAAGCTCGCAGCGTCCCGCATCGATGCCTCCTACTCGCTCTGGAACCCCTTCAACGAGGACCCCAACGTCGACCCCCGCCCTTTCTACGGCGGCTTCTTTGGCGCAGAACGCATCGAGATCGGCGACTGCCTCCGCATCAGACCCGTCAGCGCCGACCCCTCCCTCACGGACGACTCGCTCCTCATGGGTCTCCGCTATATCTTCACCAGGAAGGACTACCCCGGCACCGTCTTCTTCCGCGGCACCGTCTACCGGCTCGCCAAGCCCGACACACCCCCCTCAGCTGTCCTCGCCGACGACCACCTCCCCATTGCCCTGAAGGACGAGTCCCAGTGGCGCAAACAAGTCACGCCCGCCAATCCGGCCCGCTGGGTCATCCTTAGGGAAAACATCACCCTCACCGAACAGTACATCAAGGGCAGGTTCTACCCCACCCATCGGCTCGTGCCCATCCTCAACGCCGAGGCCTTCGACGCCGCCATCGTCCAAGGCCAAGTCGATAATCTGGTGCCGTATTTGAATAATCGCTTGGAGGCCAAGACGCCCTACATCGGACGCAAGCTGAATAGGATGGACAGCATCGGCGCAGCGGTTCAGCTTACGGCTCAGCTCTCCCTCGAGCCAGCCATTCGAGAAGGCTCATGATGTGTGGTGCTGCTACCGCAGGGCGGATTCACTTTGCTCATCTCCAGTACGGCGACTCGGAAGTTGCCTGTGAAGACTTGGACAAGACATGCTAGACATATAGTATACACGGGAACGCGTAATTCATCGTGTTGCATGGGACAGTTCAAGATAGTCGTGTCATTGTCACACTCTCATGATGCGGGATTTCATAGTGAAAAGAAGTCCAATTTCTTTACTCGCTCACGCTTAACATAAAATCTGACGTTGACTCCTCCCAGAATCGTGATTTTCAATCTCCTTTACCAGCCTCGCAATATAACCGTGTCTTTGTATTCGTGATAAGTGACGATCCATCCATATTCTCGTTGTTGTGATTTTGCCACCCACAAGTGAAGGACGTGTTCTCGTCACATGAAGGCGAGCACGCAATGGAGCCTCATCATGATGCTGCCATCATTTCCATTCTCTTCGGAAACGTGTGCCCGAAAATGCTAAGAAAATCGCCGGCAGACCCAGGAGTGTGCGAGTAGGCGCCGGCTCGGGCCGAAGGAAAAAGGCGCGCAATGAATGACCTAATCGTTGAACGCTGTAACAAGTATGATGGAACCTGATTTCTTGTTCCGCCCAAGCCCGCTCTACCTCGTCAAATGTTTGTTGAGCTATGCGGGTTCTCACTCCTTCGCTGGAGCACTCTGGCGATGTTCAAAATCTCGATTATGACGTGGAGGACGAAGAGGCGGCGTCTGTCTTCAGTCTCGCCTGTAATTTGTCCAGGACGTTTCGATCTGGCGCGGGCTGAATTTTGCGCGGAACAGCTCTGGGTGACTCTCCAGATTTCTTCAGCCCGCAGTTGACACACGCGGTACCGTCCTGAACCCCGAGAGGGTAGAGATTCTCGCAGAGGTTGCACTCGTATCGCACTTCCGACTCTGGGCCAAAAACGTCGCCGGGATAACCCAACGGATACTTGTCCTTCTTGGGCCTACAAAAATCATTAGCAGTGAAGTTGACGAAGGCCACAAAATGAGAAATCAAGTAACGCACGGATCCCGTGGACAGTCAGTGCAGCGTATATGATGGCAGGATTTGCATTTTTTGCCCAAGCTGAAAACGGTGTCGCACTCATGACACGTCCTCCGGACGCGTTGGCGTGGGGTACGGTGAACCAAATCCTGACCTCCTGTTTTGCTGGGGCGTCGAAGTTCAATTTGTTGATCGTCCAACGTCGAATCGGCAATTATGGCCAAGCCGTTGCCGTCGACTTTCTCGACAACCTCTTTACTGTCTGAAGCGATCGGCGACTCGCAGTGCCTGGGAGGATAGCGTGGACATCTATCGCATCGCACATGTCGACACTTGGAACACTCGCTCTTTGCTGAAAAGATTGTATTGCATTTGTGACACATGCGCCGTATACGCATCCGAATAGGCTTGTCCACCCGCACAACCTTCTGATTGGAGCTGGTGCCCAGGAGGGTCGGGGGATTAATGGCCAAGCCAAACCTGTCGCCCATTCTCTTGGCTTGCTCTTCAAGAACTTTCCTTCTTGGTATCCTCATGACTGAAACAGGATGGGGATTTCGCGTTTGAGGTTCTGCTCTGCCGCAATCTTGGACCTGGACATGATGTCGAGAGGTGGAAGACACTGCTTCACTTTTTGCACATGAACCTGAGATTGTTTCTGCCTCAACTATTGATTTTTCGGCCCCCTCGTTCAATTTGCCGACTCCCAAATTGGGAGAGGTGTCTCGCCGAGGGTGGCTCATGACTGACGAGTGGGCGAGCGACCCGAAAGTTGCGGCGGATGACGACACTCAAAGGGAAGCTAAGGGCCTGGGCGCGTGGCCTGCGGTCAGCAGCTCATGAAAGCTGATTATTGAAGGATTGATTGTCCAGACCGAGACCCATCAAGCTGCCTCATTTGCGGTGGCCCGACCACGACGTGATTATCGACCTGCCACTGGGCGACTGCCGCGACTTCATGAGCATACACACATTGGGTGTTGGGCCGGGCCAGGACGGCAGAGAGTGGAGCTGTAGTTCTACCTGGGTCGTGATGAGGGCTGACGGCAGGCTCACATGAGAGCTGGGCGATGTTCGGTCTCAAGACTTGGTAAATTTCGTGGAGCGACGATTACGGCCCTCTCTGGGCGCTGGAACGAAGCAAAGAAAGGAAGATTGCCGGGCAGAACGGAAAAGAGTCGACAGTAGAGGATTGATCTGGGGAGTGACGATGATCCCTGAGGGAAATTCCCGCCAGAGCGGAACCGGATACCCGCAAAATGCTTGTCTTGCAACCTTGGCACCTCAATCTTTTGACTTTCTTTTTCTGCTTTAGCTCGGCAAGGAGACCTGACAGGGCCTCTTGCTTGGTTGAAATGACAGCAATGCACCGAGTCTCCGCACTGCAGGAAGAACGTGCAAAAGAAAAGCCCGAGGTATTAACAAAAGGCCGAATGAGCGGGATGACAGGAATGGGTGTTATAGACTGAGCCAACTCAGCAACGGGCCGGCTTTTGGCTGAAGAGCGAGGTACCGGTGGGCGGGTTCCTGTGGATTCAGGAGACCCAGTCGTCTGGCTGACTGGCATGTTGGCTTATTATTCTTTCTTCAGCTTGATCGTGGCTCCAAAGCGGGAGGGACCAACGACACCACCAACTTGATGTGAGGGTCGCAAAGCCGGGTGGTGGTGGGGAAGGCGAAGGAGTAGAAGCCTGAATGGAGCCGGAATCCCATGCCCTCGGAGCAGCCTCGGCAACCTGAATTGCGAGACGTCCAGCGTCGAACCCTCCATGTGTCGATGTGTTGCGCACGGCACGAGTTGCTGTCGTCGTTCTCTGCCATCAATCCCCGGCTGGGTCAGTCTCGTCACGGCCAATCTCGTCACAAACCGGGCGTGTTCCCCGACCTCCGCTGCCTTTGTTACTCGAATCGACCGCCCTTGTTGGCAGGCAGGGATGGGCTCGACCAGAGAGTCGGAGGCGGACACTGCCCGTGGTTTGGTGTGTGGGTCGGCATCCTTCATTCGGGCCCGACTTGCTGGGTTTCGTTTTGTTTCTCGCTACCGTGCGTGCCATGCCTGGTGCAGAGTCCAGACGGACGGCAGGCAACGGAGGAGTCGTCAATCTCTGGCTCGCCCGCTAGAAACTGCGGCGGGTCAGACCATCCCCGAAATAGCTGCGCCTCTCGTTTGCTCACCTCAACCTGTTCTGGTGGAGAGGCGGATCCGACAGTTCGGTGCCAATCATCATTGCAGCTTTCTACCCGCCTTCATGCATCGTCGGAATGCAAGGAAACTTGGCTGATGCCATCCCTGGCTGGCTCGGGCGCAGAGGGGTCACGTCGAAACGTTCCATGAGCTTGTTGACGATACGGTCCGCGGTAGACGAGGAACTGCCTTGCGTTGGGGGTTGCTGGGATTATACGGAGTACTTTGCCGTCATCACATCATGGTCAGCGTGCGTGAGGAGGCCAGCCGCCACCTACACGAATTCGCTCCTTGCTGTCGAGCTTTCGAGTACGGTAAACGGACTAAGTCAACGCTACCGGGGGAGAAGACACAAAATAGGCAGTGACTCCGCAGAGGCAAGGGTCGAAAAAAAAAAGTGTCATCCATGGAGCGGCCAGAAAGTCAAAATCTACTGCGTTGGATGTTGGCGAGGTGCACCCTTGCTAATCAGGTGAAGTTCGACCGCTACTGAGGAGGGGTACTGCTACCCACCGCCTACTTTTTAAGTTACTAGCTAAAACTGGCTAGGGAAGGTGCCCCCCGGGTGGCCCCCCCCCGCTCCAGCTGCCCAATACTTCGATGGCGCATCTGGCCATCGCCATGGTCGGATCGATTGCCTGCATGTGATGCAGTCTGCTTTGTGATTCAAAACCCCAGCAACAACCCTTAATAATACTGATAATCCGTCCTCCTCTGCAGTGCTATTTTTGTGACGAAGCTGGGAAACGCCACCGTCACCAGCCAGCGCAATTGGTCGGCTGGAGTCGACGTAAGCCCTCCCGTGGTATAAGTTTGGTGGCTTGCAGGTGGGTTAAGCAGCCATGGTGCCATGCCAAGTCAACGAACTGTTGGCTGCCTCGTGGCTGCGAAAGAAAAGCGGCCTTCTTGATTCGAGATCTGATGCAATCGCCGTCATCGGAAACCGAGCCCACGTTCTGAACCTTACGCAACCAACCGATAGCGAGCGCGGGGCTCCTGACAAAGAAAGAAAGGTCGATGGCGGCCCAACAACTTGGCCAACCCGGTCAAAAGTCGCAGTAACCGCACCGGACCACGCGCGAGGACAAGGGGTAAAGAGTGCTCCGTACCGAAGGCAGTTCCGCGGGTTGGCAAATCTCAGCTCATCCCGACACGTTGAGTCCAACTTTGCTGCCCTTCGATCCCGACCACTTGGACATGGAACAATTGCCCAGCTTTGCTAGCTTCGCAACCTCGAACGATTTGTTAATTTGCACTCGTCTGTGACCCCGAGCCCCTGTCCCTCGGCAACATTGGACGGATCCAGCATAGGCAGATCAATTTCCCGGTGACACGTACGGGCGAAGACGCATGTACCCCGTGCTCCATCTACTTTATTCTCCATCTCCCGGGAAGCATGCGCGTTCGTTCATTTTTGCTGTTCAAAGTGACAGCCGGGCTTGCCAGGGCCCCCCTTGCTCTGCCTCCGGTGGGTGGCGCATGTGGCGCCTGCCAGTACATTTTCCAACCCCATCATCTCATTTGATGAGGATGGCTTCTTGCAAGAGATCCATCCAGCTTCTACATCATACATATGTACAGTATGTACAGTATGTATGCCAAGAAAACAACTCCCATTAGCAGTCTCATGTCGGGTGACGCCTTCTAAGCAGGCGGTCCTCTGGTCTCTCATCTCGTTGTGACTAATTAGGCGCCACTGAGCTCAAGACCGACGAGAGTAAGATATGGCACTCCACGGAGTCTTATGGTACATTGTCTGCCTCAGCTTGAAGCGAAATCGATCATCATATCAATATTATTATGCCCGTCTCTCAATTCAAACAGCCCGCGTGAGGGCCACATGATGAAGCCACGGCGAGATCATGTTCCTTGCCGGTTCATGTCATTTTGAGGAGCGCGTTTTGTGGCGGACCATACGCCAGCCAGGCCGCAGCCTATTTCCTGAAGTGTTGGTGCTAGTCGACTCACGCTCGCTGTTGCCCATGATTATGTGTTATTGGCGATGTACCCGACCGTTCTAGTACTGATGGCCGTCGCGTCATTGAGCCGTCACCACCATCAAGTGGTCCGCGGGCGACTTTTCATATATCGCAGTACGCGCGGAGGGCGTCTCAAGTGCTCCGCACGGAGTTCCAAATTCATTAATCACCACTATGACCAGGACACATGGCAGCCTCGAGCGACGCGCGGTAATGATGCACAAATATTGCCCCAGCTCGGTCTCAGGAAAGCCCCCGTCCATCAGGCAGGTCTTGGTGTGGACCCCCGGCACCATCCCGTGTGACAAAAGTCCCTATCATGGTCTTATTTTGAATAGTCGACCAATACGTGGTAAATAGATTCCAAAACATTTGCGAACAGACTGCCAATGGTCATTGCGACTGAGTGACCCGAATGATCGCGGACCCCAATGCGTTCGTCCGTATAGAGGACAAACTCTATTCCTGGCTTCAATGCTGGATGAAATGTGAGGCATATTCCGATCCCTCAGACGCCAGACATGTCCTCCGCACGGCGCACAATAGATGTCGTGATTGAGGGCGATTTTTTGCGCATATGGAGTACACGGAAAACAAAGGGGTACATGTCTTTTGCATGTCGTACATCAAGGATCATGAAATGACTGCAGGAGCACCCAGTCATGTCACGCGAAAACCCCGGTGTCGTCGGGCGGCATGCATTAGAGACGCAGAACTCTGTCGCACTGCTTGGCCGTTGCAAGTGTCTTCAGAAGTCCTCGAATGACAAGCATGTTTCACCCGACGGCCATCTTGCAGCGACGTGCGACGACGCATCTGATTATCGTTTGATGAGCCGGTGTCTCGTTGCCATGATTCGGTCATGATACAAACCCAAGGAGCCGCCTCACCACCGATGCGAAGAACCATGGCAACGCCGACCAAAGCGTTCCCATTGACAAAGTATGTTGTGAGTCTGTGTACATTCAGAAAAGAATACTCTGTACACTATGGAATGCACCCTGCACCAAAATCTAAGTTTCAAATGCCTGGCGAAAGGAAGTGAGCAATTGAAATCCCCCAAGGCCCCTGGGGATGTGTGAATGTGATAAAGTGCCGAGATCGCATGTGGACGGAGCCGAGCCAGGAGGACAAAGCAAGATAGCAAGGAAAAGGTAGGTAGTTAATAGTAAATTTTAGTAGGTAGAACCCCCACCTAGGTGCACCTTCCAAAAATAAAGCCACGTCATCCAAGGAGATGAATATCACATTTGGAGCCTGACTTGGCTTATCTTATCGCCCGGTCACCGCAGCCCGCGCGCGGATCCTCCTGGGCTCGGCGGAGACGCGTTTCGCTTCTCTGTCTCCTGAGTTACAACGGCACTTCCTCGGCAAACCAGCATCAACACAGCTCGTCAATCCATCTGTCACAATTAACGCCTCCTCGGTCTTGATCGAACCGATCTCATCATCAGCGCGACAGTCTCTTCCTCCACCATCATATACTGCCTCCTCAAGACTGTGCAAGCCATCACGCACAGTCAAACCTCCTGATACCTGCCAACCTGTCCTTCGCGCTATATGCAACAAGAGCCTTTCGAGTCAACACAGCAACCGGTACCCCTTTGCGTTGAGCCAGCCCCCTTCGACATCTCCCAACATGGCCTACTCGATCGTGAATGTGACGCCGGCAGTCGTCACCGCTCGTCAGCCAACAGTCACGTTTCGCGCGATGTCTCTCCCTCGTCTGTCAGCAGCACTCGACTTGGCACTAAAAATGCCATTTCCGATGACGAGCTGCGCAGACTGAGTCTCAATGGCGGGCCGACCGAGGCTCATCGCCAGCCAGTTCCTGGACAAAGAGTCTCTGATCATGAGAATGCCTTTACCGCTCCTGGCCTCAAAGTGACCAGATCTTCTGACGCACTTGGCGGATCACGGCTCACTGAATTGCCAAACGGTGAGTTCAGTTGACTGTGCTCTTGAACCAAATCTGACGGGTCTGTTGTGCTTCAGAAATCTTGACAAATATACTGTCTCATTTGCATCCCGACTCGCATGCTGTTGTGGCGCTGCTATCGAAGCGCTTTTACGCTCTGGTCACGTCGTCGCACGCATGGCGCATGGCATTTATGCAACATTTCCCTGGCCACACGCGGCTGCAGTCTAGAGTTGCCCCAAGAGTGTATCCCTTGGTAGGCTTTACAATGGATGCTGTGCCATCGGATATTCGGTATTTTTGTCGACTCAAACCACTAGCCACTTGGCGAAACGAATATTCCTACCGAACCCACCTGATCAGAAGCCTGACTCGTGGTAAGCCTGGCACCGGCTTGAGAGGCATTGGCTCTTCGAGTGGAATTGGCAAGTCATCGCGCCGCGGAAATGCGGTGTTAACGTTCAACTCGAAGCTCCCTTGGCAAGTAACGAACATGCACGTGTTGTTTTCCAACGACAAAAAGCCACCTCGTGCCGTACAAGGTGCTGGGGCATTGGGAGTCGCAACCATGTGTGATCCAATGATAGGAAAGATCGAAAAATGGGGCCTTGAAGATCCTTACTCTTGCGCACTACTGGAAGAGATCGCGCCAAACGTTATTCCCTATGGCCTCGGCGATGGCTCTGTTGCAGTCCCCAATGTCATGGATGTCAGCCAGCGCTATGGAACCATTTGCGGTGAGGGTTTTCCCGGCGGTCGTGCCCATTTTCGGTCCAGCAACGAATTTCGGGGCAGCTATTTGATTGACACCGTTGATGGGACTGAGCCCTATCTCGACATTCCCGAGATTCCTGAAATGTCCGATGCTGTTTGCAGCGTTTGGATCGCCAAGTCCCCAGATGTCCCAACCACTACGCAGTTCATGTGCGGAATGCTTACCGGCTCAGCACTCGGTGTGGTGACCGCTTATGCTCTGGGCTGTGACAATAGCACACAACATGCCAATGGCGACATGACTGCCCGCTGGGTTCTGAGCCCAGGGGTGCCGATAATTTCTCTCAAGGTGGACGACAAGTACAACTCGAAGAGAAAATCGCGAGGGAGGATCTGGGCTGTGGCGCTGAATGCTCTTGGAGAGGCCTTCTACCTGACTGAAGTTCCCATGGCCAGCTTCCATGAAAACAGCCGCGCCAGACGCCCCTGGCTCGCGGGTAGAACCGCGCACTGGCATCTCTTGAAAATCTCAAAGCGCGTAGTTATTTGCGATGACCTTGATCAAAACATCGCAGGCAAGACGCGTACGCCCGGACCGTCATCGGACCACGACTTTCTCAGTCAGGAGCTGCTTGCACAGCGGGCGCGTGGGGCAGAGGAACTCTTTGCATGCAGGCCAGCATACTTTCGTGAAGCTTACGAAGGATGGGACATGCAACGTCGGCTGGAAGTTGACTTCGCAAATGATGACGGCAAAAGTACAGGCGAGAGTATCTTCATCATTGACTGCGGCGTAGCTGGAGAAAAAGGGGCAGTCATACGACGATACTTACGATGTCGGGGCACGCCTTCAATGCATAGCGGAGTACGGCAGACACGATCTGTTGATGATTCCGCGCCTCTTCCGGTTGAAGCACAATCATCGATCTTTGGATCGGATGCCCTGGCCCAAGGGGAGCAGTCTTGCTCGCCGAATAGCCCGCCTATATTACAAGACCCCTTCGCTAGCCATGATGTTTGGGACATGGTGGTCTTCGACTGTAACAGCCACAAGCCAGCTGACGAGGCGAAAGCAATAATTACTGCCAGCTGTTTAGATGACTCATCTCAGTCTTTGACAACCTTGAGCGAGGATCCGATGTGCTTGAACAAGGACATTACACCAGAAGCTACGGGATCAAGGGCCGCAGAGCCTGTGTCTCTCCACGACATACCAGGTCGCCGGGCCCGTTTACTCGTCGTTGGTATCAATCAAGGTGCCGTGCTGGCCTGGAACGCTCGAGAGTCTGCCGCACAGGGAGTAGTGCATCCCGTATGCAGTATCCAAACGGTATCACCGAGAATCACATGCGTGGCTGCTTCTGCCCTTTATATCGTGCACGGCGGTAGTGATGGACTGGTGCAAGCCTGGGACCCCTTGGTGTCCACATTCGAGCCTATTCGGACTCTCAACCCTCGCTACAATGGCCGGCCCCCCCGTCACATGGTGGCTATGAATCCTATGCTCCCTCAAGGCGATTTGACGAGCGTGGGAGCCATCTCCCTGGATCCGGATCCAACCGTTTTGCGCGGCGTTGTGTCCATCGGGCCGTTCCTGAGATACTGGGCGTACAGCTCATCAGGAAACGTGGCGACCCGAAAACGTCGCATCAAGCATTCTGATGTCCACGGCCGTATTGTCAGTCGTCGGTCCGGGGGCAAAGTCTCGGGCTACATCGCCGCAGAGGAAGCCGAAATGCGTAGGGAAAACGAGGCGCGGACGCGCGAACGAGTCCGACTGCGCAACAGATTCGGGTTGGGTAACCTAGGTGACTTGACGGAAGAAGAAGCCTTGCTGTATGCGCAAATGGTGTCGGAGGAGGCATATCAGCAGGAAGAGCATCGCCGTGCCAGCGATTCTGCAGCAGACGCCAGCTTAGATTCCGCCTCTTCCATCAGCGAGAAAACCACGGACACCATTTCGGACCCCAGCCCGACAGATGCGAGTCCGTCCAGTCGTGCTGGAGCCGCCGTGGCCTCAGACAAGGACGACGACCATGGAGAGACTGATTTCGAGCAGCAACTCCAGCGTGCCATGCGGCTGTCGCTCTTGGATGCGCACACCAATGGCGCCGGACGATCCTCGCATGGCCACAGCTCTGCCGAACACGACTTTCCTATTCACTTTAAGCCCAGGGCCATGAGAAAAGCTGAAGCACGCGGCCTCGCATCTAGCTCTTCGCCTCTGCCATCAGGTCGCGTTTGCACTGAGGGTTCGTCATTGCCGCCAACGGCCGTTGACGATGCAGACTTTGCCCTCGCCCTTAGCTTGAGCCTGCAGGAACAAGACCCGGCAAGCACCCAGGGCGATGTCGAAGAACCAAGTGTGCCGGCGGAGGACTTTCCGCCTCTTGTCGCGAAAGGCCTAGACAAAGGCAAGGGGAGGCAAATGTGGTAGATGGATTCTTTCGAGTCGTGTGTCGCGCGTGTATCAAGCCGCGCCGTTGTCACTGATGTTCATGTTTTGTGTCCAATAGCAAAGTTGATAGAACTGGTATTAAAAATTGATGGTTTTGTCGTTTGGGATTGACTACGCGTGAAGTAATGAGCTAGGTAGCCATCATGAATCAACGCTCGCAAATGAAGTGGCCTGGGCTTTACAGCTGTATGAATACAGTGAGTCAAAAATCGACGCCTCCTGCATGACTCCGAAAAGCAGGAATTCATCAATGGAAAAGGATTTGCATTGCGGTAACATGCCCAATCAGGGTGAGAACATTCATGATGCTAAGTCTATGATGTATTATATGGAAGAAACATGCGCATCACAGCTTGCTGCATGCTTTACTGGATGGACATGGCCATCGGCCCCCTGAACGCCTCTTTTAAGACCCTATCTAGCATGAGGCCTCGGCTCGATATCGCGGTTACGCAGAAATGAGAACGCCAATCGCTATGCAAACCATCGTGATAGTCGTACGAGAATGTCCCGTCCGGAACGATCGCCCGGCGCTGTCCTCGTCGCCAGCGGCCCCTGTCCTCACGGGGAAGTTGCTGAGCCACGTGCCCGTGGGGACAATGGACGTGACGATCTGCGGCCCAAAGGGGTACGTCATCGTGATGCCCGCGACTGTGACTCCCGAGACACCAATTGTGAATACTTGGCCGGCAATGTCGGTGGTGATGGCTGTAGCGCCGGGGCCGATGGTGAATGACTGTCCGTTGATGACGGCCATGGAGGGCGGAATCTTGGTGACAGTTGCGCCTCCCACGATTTGGAGGCGGATTTCGTTGGCGGGGGCGCCTGCGCCGCCGATTGTGCTGCCGTGGACGAATACTCCTGCTGGGCCGGCGGTGATGGTGTCGCCGTCAATGACTTGGGTCACGGTGGGGATGCCCGGCCCGTACGTGATGGTCTGGGAGTGAATGACCACGACATTCGAGCCGATTGCCGTCATCATCTCGCCGCCGATGACGAGAGCATCGGGTGGTTGCGCGGGCGCCTCGGACGGGTTGACGAAATGCAGGACGTTTGACCCGATAGCGAGTTCGTTGGGTCCAAGCGTGATGCTTCGGTCACCTATGATCTTAGTCGTCGTACCTTGGGGGGGGATAGTCATGGCCACCCCGGCAACAACGGCTTGTGACCCTGACAGGGCGATGGCGATGCCCCCCAAGAATCCGGCTGTCGGTGACGCAACGCTGGCGGCTGTTGGTGCCGGAGGTGGTTTCGTGACGGTGCCCCCTTCGCCAACCACCGCCGTTGGCTTGATGGTGAAGCGTCCGCCGTCGACGGTGACTGCTGTGGTGACACCGGGCCCGGGTGTGAAGGTCTTGCTGTTGATGATGACTTGGTTGCCCGCCATTGTGATACGAAAAGTTGGTGGCGGCTGACTCTCGGTGGCCGACGTCATGAGCTCTTCTGAGGGCGCCGTCGTATGAGCCATGGCGTCAGGAAACGGGTTGTCCGCCGTCTGACTACTCTCCGAGATGGGGTCGGAGGAGAAAGCCACGGAAGGATTCTTATCCGTGGTGACAAAAGTGACCTTGGGCCGGATGAGCAGTTTTGGCCTGGGCATCCCGAGCCGCGTCGCGGACACTGCTGCAGCTTCCGTATTATTAGTTGATATCAGTCCGTCTGAAGTCGGCGAGCAATAGTACGGCGTCTCGATTGGTGAGAAATGAGGCACATTTCGGCTGCTATTGCCGTAAAAAGTGACAGTTGAGGTGTAAATGACATGATACTCTGTTGATGGCTGCGCGTCATCAGCGAATGGGGTACAATCCCTCGACACCGTCAAGGTCGACATGTTCTGGCCCGGCCTGCCGCTTTCGTCTGGTAAGTAGCACTTCTGTCCACCGACGGGGCAATCCACAGTAACAGTAGTTGTCGTGACGGTCTGGTGACTAGTGGTGGCATTGGGGCGAAACCGCGTCATGGTGTCTGTGCCATTGAAGTGCATTATGCTGTACATGGTCCCGTGAGTTTGGAAGACATGAGGGTCCTTGACGAGCTGCCTCGTGCCATCGGGGCTGAGAATTGCTGAAGGTGGCGGCTGAGGATCAGCATGGGCTGTAGAATCTTGAAAGGGTGTCGAAGAGGATGCATTGGACGGGGACCCCAGCCGCATGCTGGGTCGGCCCTCCATTGTTGAAGGCCCAGATGATCCATTGACCAAGTCGTGTGGCGGCGAGCCAAGCAAGGTGGATTGAACGAGGGGCGCAACCGAGGTCGACGAGGTCGGGTTTAGAGAATCCGATGAAGTTGACAACTCGGAGGTAATGTGTGTGGTCACAAAGCCGTTCGAGATGCTGCTATTGGTGACTGATCCATCGTTACTTGAAATGTTTACGGGAGACGGTGCTGGGTTGGGTGCGGAACGGGAGTTATCGAGATATGTTGTCGAACTCGGAGCCGATGCTGTCACGTCGTGATCGCTTGTGATTCCGACGGAAAGATTCCCACTCACAGGATACGGGGGGTAAGGCCGACCTGAGACATCGAGAGACGCAGTTAGTTTACTTGTTTGACGATTGTAAACCGTATTGAAACGTCTCGACGCCCGTCATTTGCTTTCACGCACCTGCATACTCTAGATCCGCAGTAGTGGCAAATACACCTAGGCTTGCACCAAATAACGCAGCCTTGCATACTCTCATTTTCTTCGTCTTCGAACCCGTGGGAGACTCAGGATCACGGAGTCGCTGCCAACGGCAACGCCGTGAGACAGTGTAGCAGACAACGAAGGCCAGCAGGACCTCACCGTATGCGCACCATAGAATTTAATGTTCGCATGGCGGCTCTACACCAGACACGCCGATGGTCTGGATCAGCGAGGGAGAAGGGGTCGTGGATTTCCTTCCAGACAAACGCGTGTTGTTGGACCAGCCGCAGTAATGATCGGGAAACAAGAGTCTGGCCTGGACATCAGACGAAAGGCTGACTTGGATGGAGCGACTACTCCGTATAGAACGAGAAATCAGGAGAGAAACAATTTCACTCGTCGTCCCCAAAACCAATTTCTTATTTCTTTGGTCACAAACCAACCCTAGAAAACGTGGGGTATTTGAGTGCGGCCGCCGGCGCCGGCCTCGTGAGAGACATGCAGCACATGGGAAATCGGGAATACGCAGTACATGCTCCATATTCCGTACAGATGTACAAACATGGTATGGCCGTGTGTCTGCGCGCACAGATGGTTCACACGGCACATGTAAGCCTACGATAGCTGCATTGGCCTGGCCCGAGCGCCCGAGCGCCCGGAGCTGCGGGCTTCGGGCTTCGGCTGTGACTGCATGCCCTCGCCCTGCCTCGCCCTTTAGGCGATGAAAACCTGCCTGTGCTTCCTGAAACCGGGTATGCGTACATATGCACATTGGCCAGCCGAGATATGCAGTCCCCGGGCGCTCGGTAGCGAGAGTTGTCATGTAGCACGCAGTAGTATGAAAAGTGGGCGAACATCGGGGGAGCTGACGATGGACCAGGAGATTCGGTGGCCAATGTCATCCAAACGGAAAATCTCTTCATTTGGGACGAGCGCCTATACCGTTAGCTTCCGGAACGGCGCATACGGCACCACGTCTAAACAAGAACCGTTCATCGGCTCCGCAGTGGCTTCCCAGATGGCGTCAATGGCGGAATATCTAGCCCGCCGTTGCGGACGGAGAGCGTCGTGTCGTGTTATGCGTCGGTAAGGGTGGCGGCGAAAACCGAACTGCAAAGGACGGAAGCGACAGTAGCAGCGGAAGAGCACTCTACTCCGAACTCGATTCCCTTGGGCCTTTGCCGTCATCGAGTGCCGCCCTTGGAAGACGAGAAAGGGGAAAGGGGCAGCGATGCTGTGAGTCGCCAATGTCAAGGGAGGTCGTCCCATTTTCGTCTGACATCGGCTCTTTCGCCGTCATTTCCTTCTTGCCGCTCTCAGCCTAGGCGTGCAAGCGATCGGGGTCGCGTTTCACCATCCGTCGGCTGTGATGAACCTAATCTGTCTATTTATCGCGAGATCTTCATGTATCGAAGTCGCATTGATCTCTTGCTGGGTTCCGAGATGACTGCGGAGATTCCTGGTGTCGTAGACTTGGAGCGCTAACGGCGATTTCTGACGGCACGGCGTATCGCCTACTATTGAGTCAATAGGCTTCAGGCCATTGACTATATGGCCGAAGAAATAAGCTCATGCCCCTGGTGGAGTGCATTAAC
>JARJRV010000102.1:0-105399 GCA_030783925.1 Aschersonia sp. MBC 735 | reverse complement strand
GCCAGAGCCAGGGTGCCATGCGACTTTTAGATTGAACCGATCGCAGATTTTCTTTGTGGCTGGCTGTCAAGCGATTCGTTTCTAAACTAGCATGATTGCCCCGTTTCAATCAATCAATCAAGCAAGCAAGCAAAGCCCCCTCTTCCCCGAAGCAAACAAGAATGACATCATGCCATCGGGAAAAAAAAGGAAACCTTCAACAAGAAGAACAAGGTGATGGAAGAAGAAAAAAATGCGACGATTCATTGCCGGCACTATTTCCATTGAAGAATGTACGCTGCTTCTTCCCAGCGCCGCCATGGCATGCGCCACCCAGTACCGACGCCGTGGTATGTGTTTCGGACTCGTGAGACACATCCTAGCCACCGGAACCGAAGCCGATGGAGGACCCAGCCCGGCAAGTCACGTTTTGCTAAGAGAACATAGCAAAGTCCAAAAAGGTGAAGGTCACAAGCTTAGAAAACGGTCAGTAAGAGGTGTGGAAAAGTGCGCGACCATGGGACGGGTGATTCAACACGACACAGTGAGCATCAGTCAATCGAGGGGCAGATGGCGGGAATTCCAGGGCCGGATAGGTTTCTGGTCAGATACATATATGGAGCCGCCAGCTTCCACTATCGTATAGTCTCAGCGTTCAAATCGCTGAACATGAGAGAGCAAGGAGGAAAGATCCTCTGTCGCGGTCCACAGCCTCCCATATGAAGGCATTTCTTACTGCTGCTGCGGCAGCGGTTGCACTGACGGGAAGCGGTCAAACTGCTCCTTTTGTAAGCCATTTCGTCCTTCTGCATCTTCCCGCAGTATTTCAAAACCGTCTCAGGAGCTAACAAGACGGTTCTTTACAAAGGATGGAAAGTTTTATGGGTTGAATCGCCGCACACCTGTAGTTGATGCCGAGTTCGCTGATCGCTGTCCTGGAGCGGCCTTCATAACCAACATGTCTGATGGCGCTTCCTGTATCGTTGGCAGCTTTTCAGACGGCGCAGCTCAGTGCTGTTTTGGCGGGGGAGAACACAACAACGGGACCTTTACTCCCAATGCCTCTCAGCCTTTTGTTCCAATGAATAACAAGCAGGTGGCTGTTATCGGCGGCGGTTCCCCGCCTTCCCCGTCTCAGACCGCGTTGACAACCAAGGCAACGAATGTCAACCAAAACTCCAACGGCAGACAGAATTCCTACACCTATAGTTACAGCACCAGCAACACTGCCAATGGCAATAGTAACAGCAATAACGCCATCGCCAACAATATCAACGCCAACGGTCAGCAGTCCAACAGTCAGACCAACTCTGCCAATCTCGGAAAATCAGGCTTCAGCGACGGAGAGGATCAGCTTCCAGCTGAAGTCCATGGTGTGATTGCTCTGGGCTTCGGCCTAGAAGCTTCCCACGGGCCTGCATCTGATGGAGCGCAAAATTCCGATGGCCATCCAGCCGACTGTCCAGAGAGAGCCAACAGCAACTTGAACTCAAACTCGAACGCGAAATCTAACGCCAACGGCAATTTCGACTACAACTCGAATCATCAGAACTCCGCCTCCTTCAACAACTATCATGACACAGAGTACGATGGCGGGTTGCCGATTCAGACTTCACCTTACCCGCCATCTCAACCGGATCGTTACGAAAGCGGCTACCAATACCTTTACAAGACGAATGCAGACGGAACTCTCTACATCAGTATCACGGCTGACAGGCCCGGCACGCAACAGTGTGCCTATAATTACCCCAAGGGACCAAATAGTCTTCAAGCTATGATCGAAAGGGCCGCAAAGGCCTGTCTGTACAATTGACGAAATGCAATGTTCACTTTGAGAGGTTTTGAGGCTGAAGGGCACTCGAACGAGCCTTGCATGATTGGCTCATGGCCATTTGTTGTCTTGGAGGGACCAGACCAGGCAAATGCTCGTTGCCTGGAGCAGCAATTTGGGTTGAGAAAGAGGCATGTCTGGGTGTATGGCGTCAAAGTAGCGTTGAGGCTCTCGGGTGCATCGGCAATACCTAGTCCACAGTGACTTGAATATATCGACATTTCCAATGGGATGGAGAGCAAGCAACGTGAAAATCCCCCTTAAAATCCCCCATGTCCGCGATGCGCGTCTACCAATAGCGATATTGTCACAATAGAGACTGTTCTCTGTGAAAGCGACAGACTAACGTGAGGGCACCTGAACTCGGCCCCTCTCAGGACACTCATTTTGGTTCTTTCACCCTTCAAGACTTGACCGGCCATGCCTTTCCGCCATTTCCGGATCTTCCTGTGCGAGTCGGATTCTCTCTATAGCATCCAGAGTTTTGTCGTTGTGTCTGGCACTATCCGATTAGGACCAAACAAAGTCAGAGCCAGCTACTCTTTTCCTCTGTTCAGAGTCGATTCCTCAAAGAATAATGCCCGAGGATGCCCGCCATGCCCAAATACCCCCGTCAATGATCAGCTCACGTCCCTTGAAGTAAGCGCGTCTCCAGCATAACAATGTTGTCCTCCTTGGATGGATAGATATCTACGAGTTCAAGACCAGCCTGGGCCAACACGTTGTCAAATTCTGCCTTGGACCGCTCCTTGCCGCCGATCATAAGAAGACAAAAGTCGAGCCAGTACAAGGTTTTTGATCCGCCTGTCTTCACCCGGTCGGGTACCAGCATGTCGCAGATGATCAGCTTCGAGGTCATTGCCATGGCCGAGGCCGTGTTGCGCAATATCGTTGCAACTTGGGGGTCGTAAAAGTCGTGAAGCAGGCGGCGCATAAAGTAGACATGCGCACCTGTGTTGGTCAACATCTGATCATGTCTAGCGTGTTGGTTCGCGACAAATTGGCAACATTACCTTTAATCGGTTGTGGTGTGAAGACGTCGTAGACCATGGGTGTGATTCCCGGGATATCTTCCGGGCGCAGCGATTCAATCACAACAGGAAGATCCTGCAGTATCAGCTCGCCGCCAAAGTCGCCACCGAAGTGCTTCCGTATTCCCAAGAGAGCCTGGCCCCTGCCACCGCCGACGTCGACAATATACGGTCTCTCCAATTCGGCTTTGACCTGCTCTTCCAGCTTCTGAAAAGGAAACATGTCCGATATGGGGAAGAAGCCGCTTTCCATGTCCTGCAGCACCTTGTCCCAGATGCCACGCTGCTCGGGGTCCAAAGCCAACACCTCGTAGTACGTCTTGCCCTCATGGCCCGCCGCAAAGGCGAAAGGGCTCTTTTTGGTGTCGTAGACATCCCCTGGCTCATGCGACTTGAAGTAGTCGGGCAGGACAACCCAAGCCTTCATGAAGTCTGTCCACATGGTAACGAACCCCCCAAGACGACCGAACCGAAAGGCATCCGACATTTCATTATGAGCATACTCGTCGTTGCCAGTCTGCCGGAAGATGCCATCCGCTACTAATACGCGCAGAGCCCGAGAAAGAGCCGACGAATCGACGTTGCAAATCGACGCCAATTGCACAGCGGAAATGCTCGTCTGCTGAGGAATTTTGTCCAGGGCGCCGACTCGGAGCAGGAAGCTGAGAGCGGCAGCAGAGCTCATCGTCTCTATCCAGCGCATGGTCTTGTCGTATGGCTCCTCTATTGCTGTGCGCACCTGGTCGCTGCGCCGCAGCAGAGCATGATGCTGCTGCGTCGTGCCATCGTACGCCTCCAATTCAGCGACCAATGCTCTGGCCTCATCCAGCGCTTTCTGGACCGCTTTTCCATCCATGTTTTCGCCTCTTGAAGGATTTCTTCCGCTTCAAAACATGGTCTGTGCGGTATCCCTGACGGAAGACGGTGTCAAGATCGAAGTCAAGTCGTCAAGTGTCGCCATGATAGTCCAATCTGGTCCGTGTGGCCCGGATCCTAGCACGGAAGTCATGCGGCATCGTCGCCGAAACGGGAAGCAAGCTGCGTCAGGGCTTCGTAGGCTGACGTCATGCACATGAATGTTCTTCATTCAACTTTTTGATAAGATAAAGTACGTAGCCAGCTCGCTCGCAGAAGTGCTCGTTTACGTATCGATTCCATGTGCAGCTTCCCAGCAGCCACCTTTTCCTTCATGTCCAGTACGTTTCAGCATCATGTCGGGCATTACGTCAACAATATCCTCCCCCCCCTTTTAACGGAGACTCTGCATTCGCACGCTCCTGTTCGACTGCGAGTCCCCCGTCTGTTGATCCCACTTGACGCCCCGAGTCGAGTTCTGCTGCCGCAGCATGCTCAAACGCTGTTGTTTGCGTCTGTATATGAGAAAGGCAGCCGCGGCGATCAATCCGATGCCGCCAAGCACGCCCATGACGATGCCAGCGATGGTGCCAGTGGACATACCGGCAGCGCCTGGGGCGGCAGCTGATGAAGTAGCAGGTTCGGCTTTACTGATGCCCTTGATGCCGGTGACGGTGCCGTCCTGGGCTTTCATGTGATCTTCGCAGAAAACCTTTTCATGGAAGTTGGCACGGTCGACGTAGACGATGTCGGCGCAGGCGTAGAACGTCTCGGACTCGGGTCTGCCAAAGCTGGATGTATATTTGAGCTGCAGAGTGGCTTTTGTGCCAGCCTTGACCTCGTTCGGCGCATCAACCACGTCAACGCAATCATGGCCCGTAATCAGCTGCGCAAGTCCATCAGCTCTGAGCGGCGTGAAGTCGTTGTCTGATTGGGGATCTGTTTGCACACAAGTCAGTATTCATCGTCAGTATCGGAGAGCAGTGCTGCTCGACCCGCGTCGGCTGGAGAGTGGAACTGACTTTCGTTGTAAGAGATGCTAAGCTCGAGATTCGAGGCTTCCTTTTGATAAACCAGAGAAACTTGTCCCTGAGCTACTAGACGTTAGCCTTCGGTAGAGCGTCCTTAAGCTTGGGTGATTAGAGCCACTAACTCAAAGGGAAGTTCGTCCTCGTCTTTACGGTGTCTACCGAGCCGCAAGGCGCTGTGTTGTCGGCGGCGGCAGTCCACACTCTGTCGGGAGGCCATGTGAAGGCCGCAGGCCCCATTTCACTCGACGAGCCATGCTCCGCGGCCATTGCGGACGTGGCCATCACGGCCACGACGCCAATGAAGTTCAGAAGTGCCATTGCCGTCAAAAAAACCTGCGACCTGCGAGATGTTTTCTAACAACAACAAACATCGCACTTCCGTTCTCATGGGATAAGAGCTCTCTTTAAATATACCATTTACCCCGCTCGGAGAGAACGGGTTGCGAATAGCCGCCAAGTCAAGTTGCTCGTTCTTCCCACTTGATTCGGCAATAGATAAGACCATCTGTCCAAGACAGCAAGTAACCGAGAAGACGAAGACCCATGGCCATGGCAGCACCAGAAGCAGCAGAAAATTGGTTCGTCGAATCACCGTGAGCAGCCGGCTTCTTAGCCAAGACTTTGAAAGAGAATTTGCTCCAATTTCTATCCACTTCTCATGGAGACTTCTGAGGAGCCATGGCGCGACAATTTGCTGGCGAGTCAGACGATCAGATAAGATGAGTGCTGATAAGATGCGTGCGGACGTTGCTATTGGTCAACTTGCTGCCAAACATCAACAAACGGAAGATACCGACGAGAACCGGCCTCGGCTGAACGGGAAGGCACCGAGAGGCGGAGAATCAAGTCATTTAAACTGTGGATGAAAAACCTTCATCTTCATTTCCCAGCTGCCTTCGGACAGTCATTTGCGATGTCTTGGCGGACAATGATTCATACAGTCCGCTCGCAGGCGCCTGTGGTTTCGCAGGTATAATAGATCAAGCTTCGTCCGCACCATTTTCTTCTGCACTACGACATCGCAACTCACCCTCTCTGTTACATCAGCTGCATTCATTCGTTTAATTCAAGTCCGCACTTATCAAAATGCTTCTCTCTACTTCTTCCCTTGCCTTGGGCACGCTAGCTTTTGCAATGGCGTCCATGGCCAGTCCTGTCGACGAGCTCGCCTCTCTCGTGGAACGCGGGTCCCCCGAGAAAACGGCTTGTCACAACAAATGCGGTTCGTGAAGGTTCATCATCCGGGGAAGAAGAAACAGAAAGTTCGGCTAACCTGTCTGCAGGTCCTGTAACCGAGTACGTATCAAAGGAGGGCTTCTGCGATGAAGATTCGTGGAAGCAGCTTTACAACGGCTGTTTGGATTGTGCCCTCGAGCATAACATCTGGGGAATTTACGGCAAAATGGTCGAGGATGCAGCCGCAAAGTGTAACCTAGTAGCTACCCCTCGACCGGCCAAGCAGGCTGCTCAGTCCCCTGGTCAATCCTCTGATCAATCGGCCATTGCGGCATCCAACGTGCCTGCACCGCACCACCATGGTGCTTCGTCGTCTGTCGACTCGCCGGCTGCTGCCTCGGATGTCACGGCCGCTACTGCTGCTGTACATGGCGCCGATAACAAAAAGCCTTGTGTGGCACAACACAATTCGTCCACTTCTGCGGCCAATGACACAGCCTCAGTCTCTCCCCCGGCGCCAGCCAAATTGAAGGACTCCGCAGCCGCACCCAACTCTGTAAGTCAATCATCGAAACCTGTATCTTGACAAAGCTGATGGATGCAAAAGTCGGTGAAGAACGCGATGCCCGTCCCTGCAGGTGCATCTAGAAACCTCCTCTCCGGTGTTGCTGTCACCGGAGCCGTGGCTCTGATTGCCGCCGCTTTCTGCTAGAGCGTGTCATGTGGAAGTGACCAAAGAATAATGCGAATGAGAAGATGTCGCGAGGGCCCTAGACGTGCTATAATTGTTCTAATAAACTGATGTTACGCCACGTTTGGACAGGATTAAATCGCGTGCAGGCACAGGTGATGTGATGCCTATACCTTGACGAGATCCATGTTGTTACTGTAGCGCCATTCCTCCAAAAGCCCTGTCCAACTGGGCACCTTCATCTCCTGCTGACGAGGCGATCGTCTTGCCTTTCTCCGCCGAAGTGGCTTCTTGTGCAGGCTCCTGCGTGTTTTGTTCAGTCATCCTCTCGGGCTGAAGCAGCCTCGAGTCGCTATCCAGCCAGCCTGGCGCAACTCTTCTCTTCTCAGCCAAATCGCGTTGTCTGATGCGCTCCTCGAAATCTTCTAGATCTTGCTGCACTTTTCGCTGTAGGTCTGTGACATAGGCGTGCAGGGCACGACACGACTCCTTGATGTCGTCGGGGTGTGCGGCATGGCCAGACCCCGAAACCACGAATTGGGGCTTGACTTGCTGCGTCTCAACTTCGGAAGCAGTAGGAATGCCCATTGATGAGGGCGGGATGTTGGAGGGCATGCTTCTGTAGTTATACGAAAGCGTTGTTGCTGTCGGCAGGGACACAAACGGGGAAACCGTAAGCGGAACTTGTTCTAGTAGGGGATGCGGGCCTGAGACTGGTTAGTCGTGGGGAGTGTCGTGACGTGAGGGGGAAAAAGAAGGCTAGATGATGCAAACTTGACGCGACGATTTCATTTGCCATTTCTCTCTTCTCTGTACCATGGGGTTTGACCTACGGTTGTGATGCATGACCTGGGTATTTATCTAGCGCAGTCAAAGGTGAGATCTCGGAGGCTTTGACGAAGATTATGTTTGACAAAGTGATGGATGGTATGGTGGTGCTGGATGTGTTACAGCGTGGGAGCCGTCGCACACGTTTTGTGTCACAAATGAAAAAGAAAGGACTCGACTGACAACGGGAGATGCCGACTGTTGGCCCTGCAGTAGCTCGGTAGGTGACAAGGATAGGCTTTGGCTGATGCAGGACGGACGGAACTGAGGAGGGGGGAAAGTGACGACCAGACAGAAGAAAGGGACGGCACACGGTGGTGCGGGGATGGGATGCGTCAGAGGCGCGGGCGGGCGGTGGTGTGTAGTGGTGGCCTCGCGCTGATAAGATAGTGAAGGCGCTGCTGCTCCACGCTGATGGCGTGCAGCAAGCTTTGAGGCTTCTTTTCCCCGCCATCTCGAATGGCGCGCGTTTTCGGAGAGAGAGAAAAAAAAAAAAAAGGACAAGGAGCTTGAAAACACTGCACAATGCTCGCGACGACAATACGGTCTCCTCCTTCGGCCGAGGACTACGTGGCTCTGTCCGAGTATCAGTCTCGGACACCAGAGTCTTTTTGCGACGGCAAGCCCGTGCTTCACTTCCACCTGCAAGACGCCGTTGCCGCTATTCCCATATCGCAGTGCGGCGCAATAGCCATCTTCCCTCCAGAGACTCCGGCCGAGACCATCACTAATGGCGAGACGGGCCAGGTGGCGAAGCAGAATGTCCAGGTCTTTGTCAACTCGGAGTAAGTCGACGACTGCTACGCTGGAAAATGCGGCACTACGAAGGCTAACGTAAGGGTCTGAAAAGATGCTTCACCGTCTATAGCGCAGAGACGACATCTGGAGTCTCAATACCCTATCCCGCCATCTCGATCCACGCCGTGAAGCAGGTGTTTTTCCCAGAAAGTCCTAGCACATCGGCCGTATGGATGCAGCTCGAGCTTTCAGACGGCGGAGCCGACGACGAGGACTTCGACACGGTTGAGCTCACCATCATCCCACCGAATTCCGAAGATGCCCGGCCCCTTTACGATGCCATCGCGGCTTGTTCCAACCTGCACCCCGACGTGACAAATGGCGACGGTGAAGAGGACGGAGACGAGTGTGATCGGATTGTGTTTGAAGGCAGCGCTGAGGAAGACACGGTTGAAGGGTTCACCGGGGTGCTTCGCGGCGCGGCTGACGGCGGCTTACCGCCCCCTCTACCGGGAAGCGGCGGATGGATCACGGCAGAGAATGTGCACGAGTACTTTGACGAGGAGGGCAACTGGATTCAAGGAGGCAATGCGGAGGAAGACACGGCAGCAGAAGACCTTGGCCAAGGTGCGGGAAGGACGCGTCCGCATGTAGAGATTGGACCCGAGGCCATCAACGGAGATGAAGTCTCGGAGAGCAAAAGGCCACGAGTTGAGTAGAGAGTGCCCGGTTGCACCTTTGCCTCTTTCTCTGCTTTTCTCCCGTCTTTCTTCCTTTTCCTTGTCAACCAGGATGCACGGCGTTTCGGTGCAGGGCGCAGTAGCCAGCAGCAAAAGTAGACAAAAATTGAACATCCCTTGACGCCGGTCATGCGGCGCAACATATTTTTGTGACGCTCAGACAAGAGGACAGTCCATGCTGAGCCAGCATGCATGCATACTATGATCTCTACTGCAGTTTCTTTCAAGGCTCGAGTTGAAAATTCCCTAGTCCGTCTATCGTCAGAATTGGCGAGTTCAACATCGATCCTGGAGCATATGAGCAAGGAACATGAGCCCGGCAGGCATATTCATGGCGGGTGATGAGCAGACAAAATGGCAACGATAGCATTGGTGCTTCCTGCTTCTTGGCACGCCTGCTGACATGAAGTCAAGCATGGACGTTGCCAGATGAATTTAGCAATCCCTTTTTTTTTTTCTTTTTTTTTTCTTCCTCCTTGCTCATGTCAGGATAGGGATAGTGCGGCGAGTATAGTACGGGAAAAAAAAAAAAAGAGGGGGGGTCAGTGCGTCCACGAGGAGAGGGGCCGACGGCTGCATTACTTTTTTATACCGTGTCATGTTTTCGAACTATCGTGATGTGATTTTGTCTTCATGACTGACCGAGACGTTGAAGTCAGTCAGTGGGGCTGCATGGAGATTCATTCAACTTTTCCCTTTTCATCTCGGAATACGGATACATCTTCTGACATTTTCGCCGTCGGAGATGTCGTGTACCTGGGTGTTCAGGCAAAGACTGATACAAAATTACAGGTGGATATCTTCGAATCATCTTGGGCAAATTGTCTGAATGAGAGGCGTCCCTTTCTTGTTAGGCATGCCAGAATGACGCGGAGCTGATGAGCTTCACATCATCTTGCATACTTGAGAGTATTCACTTGGCAACATGTGACATATGACTTCTCATACTGATCCAGGAAACCCGATGCCTTGTTGCAGCCAAGGGCAGCTGCATCCCATCACCTCAGCGATGCCTGCCGCCAAAGCCTCGTTTCGGCCCCCCTGGACGCGCTGCGGGGGAGCAAATTAGGCGAAAGCGGATGGCTTATTCGTTTCATGAGCTGAGGTGAGCATCAGGCATCTTGAATTGACATTGATGACAAGCGCGACGCAGCGCCGGGAGAAGTCCGAACCCATGCAGCCTTGCTGCATCTCGCCGATGGATCTACATATAGCTGCGTCGGAGTCTGAGAGCCGACGGCGAAATAGCAGGGAGGCCCTTGCGACAGTCACTGTCGAGGCCAGCCGGATTCTTCCAACGTGGTCCGCAGCCTGGTTGGCAAGGCAATGCCTGCCAGCCAAAAACGTGCCTGACGACGGGCAAGAGACGGGCTTCGTAGGCGAGGTCAACCTTCGCAAATGCGCCACCGCTGAAGGCCTGATTTGGGAAGAAACTGCGATGTGATGGTTCTTCTCTCTTTCCCGTCCGTCGGCTTCTGCCGTTTTATGCTCCACCTGGACGCCTGCCTGCCGTGGCCAAGGTGACGTTGATGATGCCGGTATAGAGACAGACTGGTGGTGATGATGCTGATGATGGCGGCAATGAAGACCACGGTGGCGCACAAACCATCTTAAAGGCCAGGTCCTCCATTTCCTATTAGTCACGTCTTTGATCCTTCAGTCAAAAGACTCCAATTCTATCTACGCATACATTTCACTTTGAAGTCCTGGCAGTCATCATTAATTGTTCCTTCTGACTCCATTTTCTATTCCTCTTTTGTTTGCTTTGATTCCTTGTCCTTTCTCTGCCATGCCCACACCGGGACTGGTCACTGCTGCGATGATTCTTCCCTCGATACTCGTATATGCTGGGGCTGTCGTCGTCGCCACGGCAGGCGCCGTCAACTCCGGTCCCGTTGCTCACGACGCTCAAAATAACATCACATATCATGGCCTGCAACGCAACGGGATCGAAGTCTTCCTCAATATTCCCTTTGGTCAGGACACAGGCGGTCCCAACCGCTTCAAGCCGCCTCGCCTCTACGTGCCTCCGCGCAACAGTTCCATCAATGCCACGGTCTACGGCCCGGCCTGTCCGCAGGCTCTGGGACCATGGCTGGCGCCAATCTCATTGACGCCTATCACGAACATCTCGGAGGACTGCCTGAACCTGAACATCGCCCGGCCCAAAAATACGAACGCCGGCAGCAAGCTGCCCGTCATGGTCTTTCTGCATGGCGGTAGCTACTGGTCTGGCTCCAACGAAGAGATTACATTTCGCCCGGATGGCATGATCACGGAGAGTGTGAACAACAGATTGCCCGTGATGCACGTGGCCATGAATTATCGCCTGGGATGTGCGTGAGAAAGACCGTCGAAAAGGCATACAAGTGCCCGTGGAATAAGACGAAAAGAAACTAATCCCAATTGCCTGTTTCCAGTTTTCGGATTCGCGCAATCTGATGCTTTGAGAGCCGAAGGCTCCGAGAATGCCGGCCTCAGAGACCAGCGGCTGGCCCTCGAATGGGTTCGCGACAACATTGCTTCGTTTGGCGGCGATCCCGACAAAGTCACCATTTTTGGACAATCTTCAGGCGGTTTGTGCCCGATCCCACCTGCCCTATCTTTCTGATACATGAACGTACGAACAAGGTGGAAATATCTAACGTACGGGGGAATGAGGTAATACAGGGCTCTCAGTCGGTCTGCACCTTGTGGCCTACGGCGGCACCAAACCAGCTCCCTTCCAGCAAGCCATCGCCGAGAGCCAAATCCTGGAGCCCGGTATCACGGGCTCATTCACCAGGACGGCCATGCGACTGCTTGCCGAACACGTTGGCTGCGCCAATAACGAGACTTCTCTGCAGTCGGCCGAAACAGTTCAATGCCTACGCGAGCTGCCTATGGGCGTCCTTCTCAACGCATCCATGGCCACCTACGCGTCCGACATCTACCACAATATTGGCGACATCTGGCTGCCCTCTGTCGACGGCGATTTCATCCCTTCGCCGCCCTCGGAACTCGTGCGTGAGCACCGCTTCGCCGCAAACAATGTGACTGTCATGATGGGCTGGTGTTCTGACGACGTAGCCATGTTCACCGATCCCTCCATTGCTACTCCTGCAGATTCTTTCAAGTTTCTTCAGGCCTACGCTCCCGACATGAAGCCAGAAAACATCACCTCCCTCCTCGACCTGTATCCGGCATCCGAGTTTCCCCCAAAACCGCAGGTCAACCTAACAAGCGAGTTTTACCGTACCTCGCGCATCTTTCGAGACATCTTCATGACGTGCGAGCCATTCTTCGTTGCCCAACATCTCTATCAAGCGAATCCCCACAACAAGGTCTACCTTTACGAATGGAATCAAACCATTTTGGGCCCCTTCTTGGATCAAGTCAACAGAAGGCCGGGCCTCGGCCCCATCCACACGGCTGAGTTTGCTTACATATTCGGCAACCTCTCCAACTACAACAACGGAGCTTGGCCCTACAGCCCCAACGCTGCAGACCACGAACTAAAGAAGAGAAGCTCCCGCTCCTGGTCCACGTTTGCGCATTCGGGACAGCCAGATCGCAAGGGCCACAAGACGTTTCAAAATGTCAAGCAGGCCGCCGGGCCTGACTTTGAGATCAACCTGTTTGTAATTGGCGGACCCAACGAGGGCTCGTATCCCGTAGATGGACCCGGCTCACATCCTGCTGTTGAGCAGCAGAAGTTGCGAAATAGATGCGGTGTTATCAATTCTCCTGAGTTGATCTCACAATTACGTTTTTAACGGGATTGAAGCAGTGTTGGGATGAGAACGGGTTCGCAGGGGGGGCAGCCATCTGATGGTCATGATCCATTCTCTTGAGCTTCGTAACGCCGTAATATGCCAGTGGCCGGAGAAATCGCAAGATGAAGGCACGCCCAACCCAATGGACGTGGCATATTATGATGTGACACTTGGGGAAAAAAAAGTCATCACATTGCTAGAATGAAGGCATCTCAAATAACAACGTCGCCTTTCATTGTGGAAGGACAGTTAACAAAGCTCATCAATCAGAGAAAACGGGGTTCTAAATAATGCGCATTGAGAAAGCTCATCAATCAGAGAAAACGGGGTTCTAAATAATGCGCATTGAGAAAGCTCATCAATCAAAGAAAAGGGGTCCTCAATGATGCGCAAGATGACAGCACGCCCAACACAATGACGTAGCATACCATGATGTAATACTTGGCAAAAGTCACCACGTTCCTAGAATAAAGGGAACTCAAATAACAACGTCGCCTTTCAAGGACAATGGACGTAGCATACTATAATGTAACACTTGGCAAAAGTCACCACGTTCCTAGATTCAAGGCACTCAAACAACACCGCCGCCGTTTACTATGGAATGACCTTTGAGAAAGCTCATGTATCAAAGAAAAGGGATTCTCAATGTCGCGCAAGATGAAGGCACGCCAGACACAATGACGTAATAGTATACTATAATGGAACACTCGGACAAAGTCACCATACTTGTAGAATAAAGGCACCCGAATAAGAATGCCGCCATCATGGTATAACATTTGAGAAAGCTCATCAAACAAAAAAAAAGGGTCTACCTGATGCGCATGATTCCTTTGACACAGATGACGCCCCGCGCCGCCTCCACATACTATAATTCGTGTACCTGTACTTCACATGTGCAAGGCTCGTCTCGACATGTCCCTGTCTGGCGAAGGCAGCAAAAAGCCCTCTTCGTCGTACAAGCCCAGACTTTCATGCCCGTCTCTACAAGGGGAACCAACCACGCCAGAAGTCGCAGCCACGGATACTCTCACATGGTCCCGCGCCGGCATCAAGTCCGGGCGAAGGATGCCGAGGCCCAGGTTCTCCTTCCCGCGGCCACCCCGGAGCACGGTATCGCTCCTAGGTCGTCTTCTTACGCGCATAACACCCGCCCCCTTGCGCAGGGGACCGAGCGACCTGTGTTTCGGCTTGCCAATGTTGAGGTAATGCCTGGAGGAGTTGGGGGGGCCAAAGATGTCGGGGATGGTGGGCGAGTCGACCACGGTGGTGGTGGACGACGCGATGGACGCGGCGCTGTAGGATGTGACGACGGAGTTCATGCGCCGCAGGGAGGCGATGGTGCTGCTTAGGGGGGCTGGGTCCGTGCATGAGTACAGGGAGCTGGAGTCGGAGACTTTGCGGAGCGAGAAGGTGGTGCTTTTGATGGCGGGGGGGAGGAGCGTGTCGCCGGGGAGGGTGGTGGCGGTGGAGTCTTGGCTGTGGACGGAGGCGGATGTGAAGCTGGATGAGGAGATGCTGGGAGCGAGGGTGGTGTCGGGGTCGAGGGGTGTTGGCCAGACGGGAATGGTTGAGTTGGCGGAGATGGGGCGGAGAGGTTGGAGGGATGTGGGTGAGGAGCTGTTGTTGTTGTCGTTGCGTGGGAGGCGTGCTGGGCTCATGCTCTTGGTGTGGCGGAGGGGTCGGGGGCCGAGTGGTTGGTGTTTGGACGGGAGGAGGCGGAGGGAGGTGAAGGGGTCGGCGTCGTCGTCGGCGGTCGGAGCTTGGTGATGTGGTGTCATGGGGTGGTGTTGGGGGCCGTCTTCTTGAGCTTGGAACTGGAGGCGCAGGTCGTCGACATCGGGCTCGCCGACGCTGTAGAGTGTTGATAAGGAGCTGGATTGGTCGCTGTCTACTGATGATCTCCGCTGCGGTGTGCTACGTGATGGGCTCCTGGTTGGGCTTTGCGTCGGTGTGCGCAGCAGCGGGCTCTCCAGACCTGGACCTGACGGAGGGAGGATCTGGTCCTCCCGAGGCTCCCATTCACGGCCGCGGAGACGGCTTGGACTGGCCGTGCCGCCGGGGAGCTCGAGCTGCTGCGTGGCTTCGGCGATGAGGCTGTTGGCGGCGCTCGCTGCGGACAGGATGGAGGTCTGGGTCGTGGACGTGGCCATGGTCATGGCCATGGCCTTGATGCTGCCGCCGCTGCCCTTGCGAGGACTGGGAGTCGTACCTCGGCTCTGTCGTCCGGGGCCACGCGCCGTCGAGTTTGATCGGCGACTGTGGTGTGTCTTGACGGGGGATCCGCGGCTCGGCGAAGAACCATGATGCGTCTCCTTGACGGGCGAGCGACTGGTGCCTTCTCGCAGCCGCTGGTCGGTCGAGCGCAGGATATCCCTCAGTCCCTGATCTGTCATACTGGCGGGCTGTCGGAGGTGAGCCTGGGCCGGCACTCCGACGGCCGAGTTGCGGCCCCGGGGCGCATCGTCGTCGGCCGCCGCCGCCGCCGCCGCTTTCTGGTCCACCACCTCCTCCGTCTGGCTGTGTCCATCCCACACCATGGGCGGGTACGGTCCGTGGTGGTACTGCGAAAGGTGCAGGTGGCTCTCCGGGGGCTCATACAGCTGCGGTTGCTGCCGCTGCTGCTGCTTGCGATACTCCTCGTAGTACGGCTGCTGGTAGACTCCCTGCCGAGCATGTCCAAAGCTCGAGTCCTTGTCGGCCTCACGTCCAGTCCTCTCCCCCGTCGAGAAGGTCGGATACGTAGGCGCCTGGCCGTACCACACGTCCTTCCCGGACCACCATCCCATGGTCGCATCCCTACTCACCTGCGGCCCGTGAAGATGGTTGCCGCCGACCCAGCTCCTCCTGCGCTCGCCCTTCCTCCTCCCCGGTGACCGGAAGAAGTTGAAATTCGTGTACGACGGCATGGGCGGCAGCGGAATGATTGGCGGCAGCGCCAGCGAGAAGCGGCTGGAGAAGTGACTCGAGAAGCCGCTCACGGCCGACTCCGTCATGACCAACGGCCGCTTCGTCAGCCGCGTCTGCGAGTACTCGTCCGGGATCGTGTACGGCCTCGCTGAGGATTTTCTCTGCCGCAGCCGAATAGTCCACGCCATGAGCAGGCCGACGCCCGTGAAGAGCGCGATGCCGCCGCACAAGGCAATGGCGATGAGCGCACCCAGGCTGAGGCCGCCGCCGTCATCTCTCTTCACCGGACGTGCCTGCATAGTACGTTTATTCTCCGACTCAGCCTTCCTTTTCTTTCACGAACGGTGGGTGATGTTGCTGCCACATGGGACGACACTGAGATTGCTCCCTCCGCCGTCAGTGTGTGTGCCGATGTCGAGCAAATCCGGGAAGCGCTTGGCCGACGTGTGAATAAAGACACAAATGAAAAGGACACAAGGAAACAAGAAGAGGCTGGAAAGTTCGGCATGGCGTTATCCATATCAAGTCGACATTTGTATTCTCGACGGCCAATTGTCGTAAACACTGTACAATGGCGGACCATGATAGGGTTGCTCATGTTCGTCCCACGTCAGTGTTGCCGTGGAATGCGTTGCCTATGTGACCTCATTCCAACCGCGATGCACGGCGGCGGTCCGGCCCCCGAGAGTCCCACAGCCACCGACATATTCGAAAACTGGTGACCGAGAAAGGGAGTATTTATTCTCTTCGCTCAGCTTCGTTGAAGCGATTGTGAATTCCTCATGGGGTTGCAGTGCTGTTGCACAGGCGCGGCGTGGTGGCGGGATTTTGAAATCGGCGGGTCCAACGGGCGCCTGCTTTGGTGGAACGGAGCACGATTTATGGGAGGTGCCAGGCACTCTGTACTCCGCAATGTATAAAATATCGACTCCGTACACCCAGGCTCTGTATTCAATACACCACACCACATTTTTTTCCCTTCCGTCGTAGACCGCTTTGCAGGGCACGGCCGTCTGTCACGTTTCTGTCTTGAGCACCTTGATTGTCATTTCGACACCCTATACCTACAAGAGAATGGAGGAAAATGTGTGTGGCGGCTGTGCACCACCACCACCTGAGAATTCGAACAAGAAAGAAATGTATGAAAAATGAAAACGGGATACAGAAGCGAAACCTGATATGCTCTCCACCATATCATGCAAACTCTGAGCCAACATCTCTGGAACCCGCCCAGATAAGCATGAGTTCTCCCTCGTTTCGCTTCGAAAAAAACAAAAATCAATCGTCAGATCAAACGTGAAAACTTCTTTTTCACTTCCTCGTAGTCCTTCCTCATCAGGCTATGCTAAATTTCCTCAAAACTTGCCATGAAGATGCGCGTGGCGCGCCGCATGTCGTCGTTGCCTGAGTCCTGCAGGAGCAGGTGCTGCGGGCGGAGAAGTTGCCTCGGCTCGCTTGTCCCCCCAAGCGGTCACAGTGACAAGGGACTCCTCCCAGAGGATTTTGGTCACGACGTTGCCATGCGTGATGAACTGTGTGCTGAAAAAGCTGGGTTGGGAGGCCGGAGGGGCAGGTGGCGGAGGGGCAGCCGTTGTATGAGCGGCAGGCTGAGCCGCGAGAGCCGCGACCGAAGTCGGCGCCGCCGCAGATGCTGGTGGAGGGGGAGGAGGAGGCGACGGCGGGTGGGAAGCAGGTGGTGGTGGCGCGGCGCTGTTGACTTTGACCTCTTTGAAAGCTTGGCCGGGCAAAGGTGAGGCAGGATTGGGTGCCTTCTCGCCAGGGCGATAGCTCAAGTTGGGTGACGGCTTTGCCGACGCAGGACCGTGGTTCATGATTCCTCCGATTTCAATGTTGCCAGGTAGTTTGAACATGGGGCCCAGAACATTCTCTGCTGAAAGGATGTTCGGAAGAGACTGCCTCATCTGGCAAGACGTGGCTTCGCCTTCGTCAATCACATTGAATAGGGGGCAATCCTGAATCCGGCCGGATGGATTGGTGCACGTGTTGATGGCTTTTTGAAGGAAGTTGGCGTCCCATCCAGTAATGAAGTCACCATGATAGCCATAACCTAGATCAAGCAATCAGCTTGCTGCAAAGTCCATGCACCCAAACTGCAGGCCGCGCTCATGGGACTACTCACCAGTCACATCACCGTTGCTCACGACAAAGCGGCCGTTGCGATTCTTGAAGGCGGCCGTGTTCCAAATGACCTCGAAGAGCATGCTGGGGAGTCGCACAGGATAGCCTTCCGGGCAGGTGCCAGTCATGACGAGATCTGGAAACGCAACATGATCCTTGTGGTTTGCGCTGTCGAGATCCTTGCCATTCCAACAAGACGGAAACATGAGCTCGAACCGCAAGCCATTAGCGCAGTTTTGGTCAAGAAAAGCTTTGTCGGGGAGACGATGGCGGTACAAGGTAGCCTCAGGATCCCTCCCATAGTTGAGGCAGTTGAAGCCGATGGCACGCTGTGCCAGATCTCCTTGCTTGGTCTGTCCCAGGCCGGCCCATTCAGACTTTGGCGGATCAGGCTGATTGGCATCCCCAAGGCTGTATGTCCGCCTCTCGTTGTCACCCGATATCATCTTGAAGCCCGAGGGAAACGCGGTGATGTTGTTGCCATAAAGAAGATAGTAACTTGCCGAAGAGATTAGCGGCTTGTCTCAAGACAACTGGTACGAGCACAAAGAGACTCACGCGAGCATGCCGCCGGTCTGAGGAACTACCTCGATGGACTTTGTGTTGGCATCTTGGAAGTAAAGGGCCGGGTGCCAGTAGGCAGATTTGTCCTGCGTCACACGGCACGAAGTGCATCCGCCATCCTGTAGGTCGGCGGTGTCGGAAGTGTCAGAGAAAGCTGTCGTTTGCCAATCGTCAGCCATGTTTCTCGTCAGTCGTGAAGCGTTGGGTTCTCTTCATTTCTTCCAGGAATACAGCGTTGAGCGCTCCAAGAGCAGGCCCCCTCTCGAGAATAAAAAAGACACGACATTGACGATCCTTTCACACGTACCAGAGGAACCGTGAATCGCATGTGCATGTGCCGAATTTTCGCCCGGGCTGACAATTGGATCAAGTCGTGCGAGGCCAACACGGCCAGGGCATTCCATGCGCCAGAAAGCATCGGCACAAGCGATGAGGCCAGCAGACAAGGCCAATTCTCTGAGCATGACGAATTGTGATGTCCCGCAGTACGTCGGGGGGTGGCGGTTTCGAGGCGCAAAAAGTTAGCAGACGGAAGGAGTGGACGACGCTGCAAAGCTGTCTAAACGAGTGTGAGGTTAGTATCTTGAAAAGAATGGAAGACAAGTCACAGCTTGGAGATCGGATGGGAGAGGTTGTAACCAATATCAAAAGGCCAACTTGAAGAGGAAAACGATCGTCCGAGTAAAGTAGGGTATAAGAAATGATTGGGAAACTCGGGGCGTACGAGAAAAGGAAGGAGCATAAGGGAATGGACAGAGGCGGGTGGGCGCCGGGGCAAGAAGTTTTGAAGCGGGTAGGCAGTGAGAGTTTCTCTGACAGCTGTTCGGCACTTGCAGGGCACTTGGTATCAGAGCCTTGTCGACTGTGAGGCCGACACTCGAACTGCTCACAATCGTCCTTCGGCAGCTGGCCATATCAGACGCGGCATGGTCGCGTCTGGGTGGCATGCTCTTACACCGATCTCCAAGGCGTAGAATTCGTCTCCATGCACTTGCAGGATTCGTCCCGATTGTTCGATCCGCCGACATGTTTTCGCCATCCAATCGAAGCCAACCCGAGGTCTTTTCCTGAGCATCCTGGCAGCAGATCGAACAAGTCATCGAGATCCTGGACATACCAAGTTCAAGATCGGTGCTGCAAGTGGTACACGGGTTTCGATGAGCGTCTGACGACTTTCCGGAGTCTCGAGGAACGCTGCGAAGCCGAATATCAAATCAAGTGAAGTGGAAGAGAACCAATGCACCAAGTATTTCGGAAGGCATCGTCCATGCACCGGGCCGTCATGCTATTTCTTGCCCACCTTGGAGAATGGAGGCGAAGTCAGCCCAGCCTCCGGTGACGCGCGCTGAGACCTTGAATTCCAGCGCGACGGGCTGCACCAAACAGCCTGCTGCGATTGTTCCGCTTCGAAACGCGTACAATGTAATGTTCCCCGGGTAAGGGTCACGCCGCATTCTCTCTTCTGGCACGTTTGGCAAGGGTCCGCGGATGTCCAGTTGTGCCGACGGGTGGTGATGATGGCGGCATGGGAGGCATGGGCGCGCGACTCCTTACATGCGTGCAACTCTGCCCTCACTGCGAGGATATGGACAAGCCACCAGAAAGGACCACTTGAGCCAAATTTTTGGTGACCAGCATTCTTTGCTCAGGATGCCTGACCATCGTCTTTTGCCTGAAGATCAAGAGTAGACACGCAAGGAAACGGTGCCTCGACAGCCATTTTCTTGTCTTGTGTTCAACGTGCGCACTCGCGGGGGGGCCAGTTTGGTACGCAGACCCAGCAACATGTCACTCTCGCTCATCTTTTCTTACCTCGACGAAATGGAAGGAATGTCAAACCGCGATTGATACAATCGGGCACCGATAAAATCGCAGAATGAAAGAAGGTGGCTCAGTTCCTATCACAAGAGAGTGCGGTGATGGGAACTGCTCAGAAGCGACGGACGTCGAGATATCGAAGAGGCCTCACGTCAGGTCCAGGGCGAAGGAGGGAATGAGAGGTCGGATTTCTGGGAAAAAGGGAAGACAGCGAGTTACATTAAACACCAGATCGTCAAGGTGATGGGAGATCCGCCGGGCAGCCCCTGCCGAGCAGGAACGGACATGCAGCGAGTGTGTGCATGTCGTACTACTATTACTTCCGTATCTGTGGTGAGATCCCGTCTCAGAAACCTGGTCAATGACCGACCCGGGGGGGGCTGCCGTCTTGCAGCGGGCGGCCATTGGTGTCAGCAACCAGGCAGCTTCTCCATGAAGCAGAGAACAGTAAGTGGCTCCGTGACGACATGAGAGCCAGTGCGTGTGCCAGGCGGCCAACCAAGTCAAATTACGGCGGTAACAAGGGTCGGGCGGCCACGAGGTCGAATCTCGGGGGGAAGGCCTGTTTGGCGCAGAGGCAATCTCTTTCGTTTGACGCGTGAAACATGGCAGAAGATTTGCTCCGATTGCTCAGGTCACGGAAATAGGCAGAAGGGGCACCGCTCGTAAATTGGCCCCGAAGTCAAGCTCGACACGTAGCGTACTCTACTCAAGTTACTCTGTGCAGCGAGAAGGAGTGAAGTCAGACAACCCAATTCAGGGAGGTTGGGTGGGGATAACGCCAAGGACACCAACCCCTCCCTCCCGAAATGGAACAGGTCCGGCATTCTGATTGGCTCGGCCGTGCAGAGGTTGCGGCGGCTAGACAAGGGAGGTTGTGAACGGTCGGTCCTCCACGACTTGCTCTGCTGCGCCCTCGCCTTCGTCCGTTCAGCTGGTATGGTCGTCAGACTGGTCGCATGCCGCCTGATTCTGGGAGCTGTTTGTTTGTCCAAGCGCCCAGTCGTGTGAGTCCTTGAATCGCATAAGAAACGCATAATAATAGCAGGGGAATATATGTATGAATGGTTCGGCGGGGACACTTTAACAAAAACAGGGTCTATTCTCTTGGTCAAACCCCGCGGTGAGCGCTCTGCTCCGGCGCGAACAGACGCAAGCCAGGTTCGAGCTGGTGGCACGGCGCCTGACTATTGATTCCTTTCACGGACCTCGGACGAGCACTATCTTGGTTCGAACACCGTACCCTGCCTCTCGGCCACCGCGAAAGCTTTGGCCAGTTATGCGACCGGTGAAAAAGGCTCTTCACTCTTTCATCTGTTCTGACATGTCCGCAAAAGGTTGTTGGTCGGCCCTGACTGGCCAGCATCTCGAGAAGAAAATTCCAAGGCGGCTATCCCTGCTTATGACGCAAGTCTGCATCCTGTTGTCCGCGGTTCGGTCTGGGAATAAAAATGGCGGGCGCAACGTTTCTTCCCCCTTTGACATGTTTGTGGCCAGAAAGACGCCACGCCCGACTGAAGTGCCCGCTTCGCTTGCGTCGCAGATACGCTTCATCCGATCCAATCACCCAAGTGCCTTACATTCGCCACGAGGCAGAGGATATACCACGTAAAGAGGACTTGCACACGGCTCGATAGCATAGATCATATTGCCTTCCTCTTCCTACACGCTGCTCAGCGCCGAGCCCATCCTGCCGTCATTTTTCCCCCCACAGCAGCGAATTTTCTACGATACGCGACAACCGGGGACAGAAGACAGAGATCAGCTGCTCCATAATTAACCCCTAGACTTGAAACCAGGGTGAGACAGGGGATGTGGCCAATCCGCGTTCACCATCAAGGGCGGCTTCTTTTCCGTGCCGTTTTTCTCTCAACTGCAACGGGAATATGAATTGTCGGTGTCCGGCGCGTCCCACCAAGCCCCCTTTGCTGGTGGCGAAGGACATGGATGAAGACAGAGATCATGCAGATCATGACGTGGCAAGCATGTAGTCAAGAAGAAAATTTCGCAAGGTTCTGGCACGTCGGCGATGCCTGCGGCATTTTCATTTAGAAAATTCTTCTTTGGCATCCCTGACTTTGGCACTGCTGACCGCTGCTTGTCGTCCCATGTTTCTCACCCCGTTCCGAGCAGGGGCAGAGACCAGAGAGACACACAGCAAAGGATAGGGCCGCGTGTGACACGGACATGTCCAATCACAGAGTCAGAGTCGTCATCAGAGGGTACGCGGTGCAATGACTGTGTGACGCTCCCTCTGGAACTCGGGATGGCGGTCCTGGTCTATTGAAACATCGAGAAGGAGATGCCGGTCACGCGCGACCACTCGATGGTGTGCAACCATGTCCAGCCAGGGCTGGACGCGCGCTGTGTGCTTGGCGGCCGCATGCAGGCTGAAGCGGCTGGACGGCCATGTTTCGGTTGGCCGGCAATCAGCCAGTACGCGCATCGCCCCTGATGCATGCATGACATACATACGAGGTGCTTCAATACGGAGAACGTGGTTGCGTGCCGGATTCGCCAATCAGGGTCGAGTGTCGTGCAGCATGACGATGCCGACCGCACCAGAGTCCAAGCCACTCTGTCTGTGTCGAACAGCAAGTCGAGACGAGCACACATTGCGTGCGTGGCACGACGAGAATCTCCCCAGAGAGGCTGAACAAAGGGGGACAACACCATCCCCGCACCAGAAAAGGGGCACGATAATGCGCCGCATTCCTACAAGCGGGCACCTACACATGTACATACATGTGTGTGTTGGCCTTTTCCACGAATACACACGTCGTAACGACCATCCAGGTGTAGACCAACAGCTCGTTCCTGCGTGGTCTGAGCTCAAGTCTTTGTCCCACGCCAAGCGGTGCTCTGCACTGCCAAGGCTCGACAAGCCCGAAATATAATCGTCCCAACAACTTCCCCATTCATCTTCAATGAGGGCAAGGATCTACCATAGAACCCTCGAGGTATGTGCTCGGTTTCATAAAAGAGGGACAGAGCGTCGTGGGATGGAAACACGCGGCGATTCGGATTATTGACTGCGAATGCCAGCGCGGCATATGATGTCATAGGGCTCGTTTTTTTGGTGCGAGTTCCGACGGGTGGCCTTCTTGCATCGTTTGACGCGTGATGTATTGGTCCTCGGTCTAGACGCGATCCAGTGGCGTTCGTCTCCCAAATCTGTTGGCTGCTTGACAGAACGTTGCTCGAGATGGACAACGAGCTGATAACGTGCTAGGACCTAGACGTGTCCAACATTTGCTTCAAGTTGCCATGGCTTTAAAGGGTATTCGTGATCCACCTCGACGGTTACAATTTAAAGGTGGGGGAAAAGGACGTGATTGGGATCATCAATGGCCCTGGCGAGGACTGGTTCGCCAAAAGTTCCAAAGTGCCTCATGATACGATTTTGTCTTTACTTGTACCTAATAGAAAGGGGAATACTGGGGGCGTTGCAAGTTGCCGACGGCAAATGACTGCTTTGATTTGCTGCGATTAAATTTGTCGTGCGGCACTCTCCTTATTGACTAACCGTCCTTCCAGGATCTAAGCGACCAGCACTGCTCAATCAGGTAGAACGTCGACATGGCATTGCCAATCAGGGTATCTGTATTAATACAGGGTAGCCTTGCCACGTGCGCAAGACATCTCTATACATCATCTCATTGAGCTGCATAAATCGCCACCATGGGCGGATGTTTCTTACGTGTGATTATGCTTACGATATGCGGCTCTCCAAGTCATCCTGGCGCGGGCTGTCCGAGGCGCTTTCGTGATAGTCGACCCGCGGGACGATGATTGTACCTTACGAGAGAGCCTGGTGAACAATCGGCTCCTCCCAGGGCAACGTTTCTTGCCCTGGGCTGATATGAAGTTAACGGGACTGACACCCGGATCGAGGTTTCGGTTATCTTTGCACTCATGTGGGAAACTCTGTCCGTATGTGCTGCTCCTGTCAGGGTGGTGATTGGTCGTCCAGGACACGGCATACATCTTGCGCCACTGATGGAAATACCGAAACTCTGAGCGTTTGGACGACGGAGGGATCTTGTGCGCCCTGCCAAGACAGGCCCAGCGTAATCTCGGTAGCTGATGACAAGCTCCCTCAAGCGACCACATCACGAAACAGCGGATTGCTAGAATCTATCGTGGCTTTTGAGGAAAGGCTCGCTCCGACATGTCTTCAAGTCGCGGCGTCCAAGTATCCAGTGGCGAGAGTCGACGTCATGGGCACATCTTCAACTTCATGTGCCGTGGCTAGATCAGCTAGGTGCTGGAGTCCCTGGATATCCAGCTCGTAACGCGCAGACGACGATGTCGGCCTCAGTCGTTCCGCGAGTTTGTCTTTGACGGCATCCCAATGGCCTCCATTGGGCGTGTCCACGATGTCTTTAATGATCAGCGAAGCTTCTTCCTGCGTGCCATCAGCCTTGGCCAACTCCCGGAGCACCATGCTTGCGAGCGAGACAAAATGATTGATCAATGGACTTTTTAGCTCGGCGCTCACGGATAGCAACTGAGACAGCTCCTTGGTAGGCCCCATCATCTCAAGCGGTGTGACGCCTGGCGTGAGCATGGTGACGATGAGGCGGCAATGCCAAAATGCGAGATGAACCATGGGATACGCAGCTGCATCAATATGTGGTGGTAGGTTTTCTCGATAATCCTCAATGTAATCCGCCAGCAGCGCAGCCAGGGCGGCATCAGCTGCAATCGCTCCGGCTTGCAGGGTAGCAAAGACGAAACATATCCTGTTTAAGAGCTTGGACAGTCCTATGGTAGCTTGCAGTTAGCTTGGATAAGTCTTTGGTAGTGAGAACGTGAAAGAGGTAGGCCATACTGAGAAGATAGAACGCGACTTCTCCAATGGCGTTTTCAAGGCCCGCGGGGATGACCACGCTCCTTTCGGGTATGTAGGGAAATTGACTGGTGCCGACGGCAAGCCACCGGTCCATCAAGACAAGCGACCACCAGAGACGCGTGCAAAGCTGATCGTCAGAGTCATGAGAGGAGATGGCATCGGGTGACGGCAGTTTCCAGATCGCCATTGAATTGGCGAGGGCAACTCCTCGTGCCAGAAGAAAGGGCCGTGCCGTGGTTGCCCGCCAGTCAGCGTCAATAATGAGCATCAGAAGTGCCTGTGCGTGCACAATGACTGTCGCCCGGTTGCGCGGAGTATCGGTGCTCTCCCACTCGTGAAGAATAGAACTCGCGATCTTGGCATCGCCGGAAGCCGTCTGTCCTACAGAGGGCAGTGCGAGGTTGAACGCATTCCTGACAGCGGGGACTGCTTGAGATAGTAGCTGTTGCAGCCTGGCCTTGTCCGTGGGTAGAATGGGGTATACCGGTTGGACGGAACCGAGGAAACTACAGTCTCTTCGTCAGCCGAGAGTCAAATTGCAGCAAACAGGTTGTGGCAACCAAAACTTACTCATGGTAAGCCTGTTCGTCAAGCTCAACCGTTTCTCCTTCATTGGGCAGGTCGACATCAGCTGCCTCGGACGTCCCGTTCGCTGTCGGCAATTCGACCGTGAACGGTGCGGGCTGGGGCGCGAGCGACGAGTTTCCATCGTTCTGACCGTGGCCCTCACCGGGTCCTGAGGGTTGCTGTAGTAATGAGCTCCAAAGGGGCGGTCGAACGCCATTGGGGGGCATCGCGACTTGGCCGGTCGAGATGCTTGAGAACGGTCGTTTGCGAGTAGAGTCTTCTGGCCCATTGCTATGCCGAGGGCGGTCGGTGGAGAAAAAACCGTCAATGTCCTCTTGCGTGAGATTGCCATCGGGGCCCAATTTGTTTTCGATGGAGTTAATCCGGTCGGCAAGTTCTTTGATATAGCTGCAGACCGTGTCAGTATACACCGGCGCGAATGTTGCCTTCAATATAAGACCGTGTCCACGACCTACCCCTTACTTGGCCCACGCTTCTGCGGTACTCTGCTGAAAAGACAGGGCTCTTTTGATCGTGCGCAGCTGGAACAAGGTGTCCCGCTGGTGTCTATCTGCGCATCACACTTGATCTTCTTCCTTCTGCAAGTGTCGCAGGCTCGCGACACCTTAGATCGCTTTCGTGGAGGAATACCATCCGTCATTGACATTGAGTACTGAGGTGGCGGAGGGGGCGGTATTGGCAGCGGCATTGGGTGCTGAGCCATGGCTTCGGCAGAAGTGGGCTCACCGGCGTATGAAGGCGCATCGTGGTGATCTGGCCCTGCGTCTGCGTGAGACATCAGACTTCGCAAGTTTGGATCCTCAACGTTAATCTGAGCTCCGGCAGTAGGTAACATGCTGGCACTGGCTAACCCCTGACCCAATTGGGCGGCCAGTCGAAGCTCTTCCAAGTTGGCAGGACGAGGTTCATGATGAGGTGGCGTGTTCGCTTGCCGAGGTGTCATATGCGTTTGTTGGACGCCGTGCCCTTGTCCCGGCTGCTCTTGCTGATCGGCATGGCCATCCCGACTCGCAGAATGATAGAATGGTCCCGAGTCAATTGCTTCGGCGCCAGGTGAAGGGTAGGTTAGGCCAGAAGTCTCCTCAGTCTCGCCGCTGCGACCTGGGCCCATGTTGCCACACGATGTGTTCGCCGCGATCTACCAACCAGTCGACGCGTTCGTGGGTAAAGGGCTTGAATGAGGGCTATGCGGAGAGGCGAGACGGCACTCGTGCAGACTTTCACGCCGACAAAGTCATTGACGTGGCTCGGGAGGTCAGGTGCGATGGCGCCGGAGCTGTGTCGAAGCTTCGTCGAGGGCGCCAATATGGATATTTTCTCTTCTTCGACGAAGGACTGCAGCTTTGGTCAGCATGATGGCTGCCGGCAGAAGCTCTCCGCCCCGAGACATGCTCAATTCGTGGCATGGCTACTGGCTGTTGCGACTTCGTCGATGACACAACTTACAATTGGCACAGGCGTTTTGAGTGGATGATGATAAATGCGATGGGCCCGAACCCGCGATTAACGGAATAGGAAGAACTCAGCGCCGTGGTAGCTTCTGTGATTTTGACCGTTTGATGTTGGCAGCACGGAGATGGGAAAATTTTTCGGCGGGACGGCCGAAGGCGATGAGTCAGCACGCCGCCAAGTCGCAGTCAGATGATCCTTCAACGAGTCCTAGACAAACATTCAATCATACGAACGCAAAAAGTCAAGACTTGAGAATGTCCTAGAAGTCGCCAACATTGTAACGGACGATATCAAATGTTACGATGCTCATAGTTCCTGCACGACTTCTGCTTACGACCAAGGAAATTGACTCTGGCATATCATTCTCAGCACGGTAAATATGACTTTCGATAAAAAAGTTACGTCATTCAGGGATTCGAAACTCAAGCATCACTACCAGATGCCAGCGCTGCTGCCTGCCACATACTCCTCGCGTGGGATTTCTCTAAACTACTTGATGTACCGCAAAGTCGACGAGGCGTGTATTCTTGTCATTGTCAGGTATTTTTGGTAGGTTCTCCGTGGAATGCTCCAGCTCGACCGCCCATTTCGTGTCAGTCAATTCGCCGATGGTGTCCCACAACCGCTGGAAACTATCTCGATTGTGGAGATAGGAATTTCTGCCTCCCATTGGAGAAGTGCCGGGCTTGTCGCTGCCAACGTGTCTTCCGTAGATGAGTGCATTTCGAGTGCCCGGCTTTAGAAATCCAACAATGCGTTGTCCGATGTGCACTTGCTGGTCCCAGTTGAATAAATGAAAGAAGGCATTGGCGCATACAACCGTCACCTTACCCAGCAGAGCATCCAGGCGCTTGTCGTCGGAGTCGAGGATATCGCCAACGACGAAGGTGGCGCCAAGGCTTTGTCGGTCCTGAAACAGGTCAAAGCCAATGTCTATGAAGCTGGACTCAAGATCTGCCCCAAATAGCTGTGAGCCGTGAACACCGTCGCGCCGCAGCTGACGCAGCATCTGTCCGACGCAGCATCCGAGATCAAGAAATGCGTCCTCGGACTGTGGTACTTTCAGTCGGAATAATAGTTGCTGATAGAGAGGATTTTCGGGCTCAGCAAGCCTGAGGAACCTCCACCGACCAATACAAGGAAATCTAAATATTTTCCAAGCATTCTCACGCTTGCGGGAATGTTAACTGGCAATTCGTTCATTCGTAGAGCTCGAGGATGACCGACATACCATGCGAAGAAGGTGGCTATCAACATCGTCGGCCGGGATCTTGCTGTATTCGAGTAGAAGCTGGCGGAACGGTCCGATGTCTTCGGGCAAGTCTGGGATGTAAGCCCACTTCTGATATTCGAGGACGTCCATGGTGCACGAAAGGAAGAAGATGCCGCAGACGAGTGAAAAGCACAGGTCGATGACCGATGTAGGCAGTTAACATGGCGGTTTTTGTACATTGCGTGTTCGTGAACTTCGGTCTCCGAATCGGCAATCTTGACTCAAGGTCTGACAAGGCCAAAACCGTTCCTGTTTCTGGTACAGCAGCTGCCCGCCCCACCCCGCCGTGGAACTCCAGCAACCAGACAAGTTCGGCAACTTCGTCCCAACTCGACTCGCATTTGCGCATCTGCACGAGGGCTGGAATAAGCGTCGCGTTGCCTTTTTTGGGGCTTCTGCATGGGTCGGGAGACGCCACACATCACACTGCCCATGTTGTCGCGGACAATGACGAGTCTGCAGCGATGGACGGTGACTGGGATGAGGTCAGTGACGAGACTGCCGCCATCACGGGCGCATCAACATCATCGGTCGCGCGCAGTGCAGTCACAATCCTACCGCCTTGGCTTTACTTGACTGACGGTCCAGAGCCATGACAGGTCGTCCGCATTCCCTTTCCGCCTCCGGGCGTACATGCGATGCCGACGCCGATAACCACCATGACCTTTGATACGTCCCAGGAGCTGCTTTGGACCGGCAATGACTATGTAAGAGTCTCGCATCGACCGACCTCATTCAACGCGCTCTGACCTGCCACACAGGGTCGCGTGACTTCCTTCATCGGATCTGAATTGCAGCGATACACTTCCTTCAAAGCCCATTTGACCGCAGATGGCCCCGTCCGGCAGATCCTCGTCAACGACAAGGGCGTCGTGGTTCTGGGCTCCAAACATGTACACATGGCGCATAGAAGAGGGCCGCCCCTGTGGCACATCAGGTAACACTCGTTCTTTCGCTGTTGGGCCGTGATTGCCGGGACCCGAGCTGACCGCTGCCGAAGTCATGATGACTTCAGAGACCTTCGATGCATGAGCTTCACCTCCAAAGGTTCCACAGAGGTGGTTGTTGCTGGGCTGCAGGACACAATGCTGATCATCGACCTTAACAAGGGCGAGGTGGTGAGACAGGCGAGTTCGCGCACTTCTCGCTAATATTTCGTCTGCGAAGCCCATGTTCTGACTGAGCGATGCAGGTGGCCGCCGAGCGACAATATTCTATCATGAAACGGGGTCGGTACATTTGCGCAGCTTCAAAGGATGGTGTTGTGGACCTTTTGGATCCCGTCACCTTCGTCGTCGTCAAATCCTGGAACGCACACTCTGCCTTGATCAACGACATGGACGCCCAGCACGATTTCATTGTTACATGCGGCTATTCGCTTCGACAGGGACAAACATACATGTTGGATCCATTCCTCAACGTGTTTGATATCAAAAAAATGGCCTCCATGCCGCCTATTCCCTTCCCTGCCGGCGCTGCTTACGTTCGCATGCATCCCCGGATGTTGACGACGAGCATTGTAATCTCCCAATCTGGGCAGATGCACGTTGTGGACTTGATGAACCCAAATACAAGCAACGTGCGGCAAGCCAATGTCTTGTCATTCCTCAGCATGTTTGAAATTGCGCCTTCCGGAGAAGCTATGGCGTTGACCGATGCTGAATGTTATATACATCTATGGGGATCACCGGCCAAGCTTCATTTCGTGGATCTTGCCTCACCGATAGAGTTTGCGAGTCCGGAGGAACCTGCCACAGCCGTCGAGTGGACAACGGAAACGTGAGCCAGCGCCTCGCCTTGTGTCAGTTGCTGCGAGATCTCATGGTTGCTGACGAACTTTCGTGACAGACCCTTGAACACCGTCGGCCTGCCTTTCTATCGCGAGGTGTTAGCATCAGCCTGGCCAGACATCATTTCAGATGTTGGCTCTCCTCCGCTCAAGTTCAGTGCTCAATTCCTCGCTGGTCTCAAGACGACAGATTTTGGTTTGTACGGGCTTAACACCCGCGGCCTCAGGAGAAATCAGGTCGAGGTCACTCGACATAATCACAAGACAGCCCATTCTGGCCTGAAAGCACCCAAGTTCTTGAGTGAGAAGGCGCGCGAGTCTGCTGTCTTCGACGCTGCAGGTGTAGAAGGGAAGATCGAGGACATCACGAGTCCTGTGGGCGAAAACGAGAATGAAAGCAAGAAATCAGATGTGCCTGTCATGTACAGGAGTGTGGAAATCAAGTACAGCAAATTTGGTGTGGATGATTTCGATTTTGGGTATGCTCTATCTGTATCTTGGCTCGGTCGATTGCAATCATCTCTTCGGCTGACACCAGGTGGGCAGATATTATAACAGGACTCGGTACTCTGGCTTGGAAATCCACATTTCCAATTCGTACGCCAATGCACTTCTGCAAATCATGCACTTCACGCCGCTCGTCCGGAATTTGGCTCTCCAACACGCAGCTACAGCCTGTGTGAGCGAGGTCTGTCTCTTGTGTGAGCTCGGTTTTCTTTTCGATATGCTACAAAAGGCCGATGGTTCCATCTGTCAAGCAACAAATTTACTCAAGACTTTGAGTAGCCATCCGCAAGGTATATCTTTTCCCATTTCTGGTTAGCAGCGAGACATCTGTGACTGACGGGCCACCAGCTGGGCCTTTGGGCCTTCTCGAAGAGGATCCTCACGGCTCGTCGTTGAATGTCATGCTTCAAGGCCTGACGAGATTCTTTTTGGACAAGATCGTGACCGAGTACAAGAGCATCTCGCCGGCTTCATCTGCCATGGAAAAGGTCGGTCGCGGCATGTCACATTGTCAAGCGTGCGCCCCTAATCAATCTCATATGCCTAGATTCTCGCAACGTCAGCTACAAGTTCGATAAGGTGTATGAATTGTAGAAGCGAGTACACAAGGCCCGGCTCTACGTTCGTCAACGATCTGCTATATCCACCTTACGTGAGTTCTCGAAACCTGACGGGAGTAGAATCCATATTGACGCCTGTTCACCCAGAAGCCTACAATCCGCAATGCGAAGTCACCCAGAATTACTTTTTCTCAGGTTCTTAAGAATAGCGTTGAGAGAGAGACGACCTCCAAGGGTTGGTGCAGCCGGTGTCAGCGCTATCAGACCATCGCAACCAGAAAGTCCATTCACAGTGTACCAGCTGTGTTGATGCTGAATACGGCGGTCACGAGTCCAGATCACCGTTTGCTATGGTCAACTCCCGGATGGCTTCCTGAGGAGGTCGGCATTATCGTTGACCAGGGCCAGTTCTTTTGCTACGAGGGTGAAGATTTGAAGCTTCATTTGCAAAGAGGCATTCACAATATCACAGTCTATTCGCTCATCGGGTTGGCGATCAATATCGAGAGCGGTCAGACCCAAAAATCTCACCTGGTCTCGATGGTAAATGGTAGGTCTTTGAAAAGCTTTTCAACACTTGCTTCAAAATTTCGAAATGACTGACTGTTTTGGGCACGGAAAGTCGCGCATGCCGAACCAAATGCGCCGGGGCAAAGTCGTTGGCACCTATTCAATGACTTCTTAGTTCGATCCGTCAGTACTGAAGAGGCTCTCACATTCAACATGTCGTGGAAAATACCATCAGTCCTGGCATTTCAGGTCAAGGAGGCCAACAACAAGCTCGACACCACTTGGAAGGAGCAGCTGGACACGACGATTCTGTATTACGATTTGCTGTGAGTACCCATGATCTATAGTTTTGATCCGACCAATGTTTACTGATCAAGGGTCCATGGCAGCTCGAGCCCCAGCTCCCAAGGCAAAACGTATCAAACGTTGGACCCGGAGACCGAGCGTCCCGGGCCAGACACCATAGTTGCGCTGGACACAGAATTCGTGGCGATTCGCCAACCTGAGATCGAGATGAACTCGGATGGCGAGCGGGAGACAATTCGACCGATTGTCTATGCGCTGGCACGAGCATCGGTAGTACGCGGACAGGGCGAGAACGAGGGTGCGCCCTTCATCGACGACTATATTGCCATCCAGGAGCCCATTGTGGACTATCTCACATCCTATTCAGGCATCACTCGTGAAGACCTCGACCCTCGCATCTCCAAGCACAGCCTCCTCCCGCTCAAGATGGTTTACAAGAAACTCTGGGTCCTGCTCAACCTCGGCTGCAAGTTCCTCGGCCACGGCCTCAAGCAGGACTTCCGCGTCATAAACATCCACGTGCCCAAGGCGCAGATCATCGACACTATCGATCTGTTCTTCCTCAAGTCACGGCTGCGGAAACTCTCGCTGGCATTCTTGGCATGGTACCTGCTCAAAGAGGACATCCAGATGGAAACGCACGACTCGATTGAAGATTCGCGCACAGCGCTGAAGCTCTACCGCAAGTATCTCGAGTTTGAGGACGCCGGGATTCTCGAGACGATGCTGCAGGACATCTATCGCGCAGGCCGCGACGTCAACTTCAAGCCGCCGCGGCGAGACGACGTGGCTGTGCAGAGGACCGACACGCCACCCTTGCCGGTGGACGGCGGCACCGGCGCAGGACCATCTACCCCTGCTAGGAAGATGCTGGGCAAAGCGCCAGGGAGCGGCTTTGGCGGCGCGACAAGCTGGACGCCGGGTAAAGGGTCACCGTTGCGCTAGGAATACTCTGACGTGAGACCACGGGCCCAGCAGCGAAGGGAGAAATGGTTCAAGTGCTGCGCGGGAAAAGAAACGACAAAGAAGAATACAGCGGGAAAAGGACCACGGTGCTTCTGATGTGACGCAGACTCAAGGACGTGCATCATTCACTTGACATCTTGTGAAGGAGCAACGTAATGCCTCCAGCGCTGATTTCCACACACGGCAACACAGCGACTACATCACGTTTCAAAGTAAAGAAGGTAGCTAAAGCGTTAACACATGTCGACATTGAAGTATTGTCAGTCGCTAAGGATCTGCATGCTCTATGCCTCGTCCGCTTCTCCCATGAATAATGTCCGTGTCCCATCACTCCCTGTTATTCAACAAGTATGAAACGGTCCCTACATGTATGTCTACTCTTTCCCTTACTGAAAGGGATACACTCAGTCCCGTGATGAACGACCATGGCGGAAACATGAGAGGTAAAGATGAGGGGCGGGGCAGGGGGCGGTTGGAACAAAATGATAAAAGGAACCCGTGGGGCAACGCCTCGACGCCATCTATGCATGTCTTGCGTTTATGGGGGTGTTTTGAGGAGCGCGCAGACCACGCAGTGAGTCCTCGCTTATTGATCGACAAGGGCTCTGCTTCGCGGAGCAGATGGCTTGCTGGTCCATTGAAGCGTAAGGGTTGGCCCGTGCAGAGCATAATATGGGAGCGCTGGGTCAGCGGGTTTGATGTCCGGTTCAGAGCGGCGTCTCGCTACTCTATAGCTCGGATTCGGCGCCGTTTGCCGACATGGCCATGGGGCTGCCGTTGTGATTTTCGCGCTGGCGCCTGCGACCGTGGCCGGGGGGTCGTTGACGGACGCCCATGGACCCGTCCCCCCCGTTGGTGTTCATGGACTCGTCCTCGTCGTCGTCGTAGTTTGCGCGTTGCGCTGCGTAGAGACGCGTCTCGTCTAAGTCGTTGACGTCGCTTGGTCGGTCGCGCAGCCACTGCATGCGTGGGCCCGACCGGGCTCTTTCAGACACGCAAAACCCGTAGATCTTGGGCTGGTAGATGTGTCCGGGTCCCAAACTGGGGGCGATATTCTTAGCATATATGCCGTTGACGATGGCTTCTTCGTCGGGGACTCGCGATGTTGCGCTAGATAGCACTTCGGCGCCGCGTCGGGTGAGGTCGTATTCGGGGAAGGTGAGAAGGAAGAGGGCGCCGAAGGTCCGGCCGAAGAAAGCGCCGTCGACGGTTTGGAAGCGGCTGTTTGGGGGGACGTAGACGTCAAGGCACGACGGGCAGAAGAGCTTGACCGTGTCCATGCCGGGAATGTCAGACAGGCCGACCGGTAGCGTTCTGGCCTGCTCGCAATTTGTGCGCGGGCAGCAGCCAAAGTGGCCGAGTTCGTACTTTTCGCTCATTTGTTGTATGCCGGCGCGCGAACAAATGAAACGCTGGTGGATGAGTCCGTATAACATCTCTGCAGATGACTCTATAGCCGAGAGGTCGTTGATGATGCGACTGTGATGCCTCCGCTCGCCCGGCGTCATACCCAAGCGCTCGAGGCCAGACTGGTTTCCGTCCTCTGCATCGTCTTCTTCCTCGTCATCGTCGTCCTCGGGGTCCACATCCAGTATCATCTGCGCATCGGAAGCCAAATCAGTCAGCAATCCAACGTGTCTTGGGTGACGTTGTCGCCAAGGGGAATCCCTGACGACAGTGCTGCCACCGTACCTCTAGTGCTTCTCTGTACATGGCAACTTGGGCCTGGAGCCCCGTCAGGTTGAAATCATCCTCGATGAACTCTTCTGACACCTCGGCGAAGTATTCGTGTCCCAACAGGCTGCAGAAGCTCGCGATCCATGTTTCTGGCGAGCCCGAGCCCGAGTCTGAAGACATGGCAGAACCACGGCCCGTCGTCTGGTGGTTGACGGCCGAGACGTGAACTGCGATGACGCCCGTGTGAAATTTGTGTGGTCGCTGGGCACAGGGTGCAGGATGGAGGGGCCGCAGGGTAACGACAGGGCGGGGTTTAAGCCAGAGAGCTCTCTTGCGCGTCTGCCGCAGAAAGCCTGTCCTCGCCTCGTCTCGCCTGGGGACTGGCTGATAACAGCCCGTCGTCGCAGAGAGCTGGCCGTTGTCTGTCTATTCTGGACAAAGGGACGCGACAATGGCGTGCGATGGCTCTGGGGCACGGGGCGGACCTGCCAAGGGGCGTGCCTGGTCTGGACGGGCGAACGGTCAGCCCGTCTGAGGCGTGATACGGCAGCTCGAGATGTGCGCGTACATGGAAGTGCAACGGACCAGGCTCGATAATGCCAAGTGCGTGCGGTGTGCGCACCAGGCAGCTGTCTGAAAGTCGGTGCTTTATTAGGGTGGGATGGATGTGGGTTTATCCCAAGGTCTGGTCTGGTCTGGCCCCATCACCACGCCTGCACGGCTGGCACGGCTGGACGCACGCGCCTTCGTCCGGCGCACAGGTTTTGCCGCTTCCGAGCTCGTCCAGCCATCACCACCATTGCTTGGACAGCTTCAATCAACCGAATCTTCCATCATCGAATATTGCCCGCACATTGCTCAGCAGATCACGACATGTCATGGGCATGCGATCCTTGACCTGGCAGATATGTCGGCGGCAACTTCATAGCTCTCACCACCTTCGCCTCACATCTCTGCCATCCGTCACTGCTGCCACACCGTCCTCACAAGGGTGCATAGACGTCGATGCGTTCAGGCGGGATGCGCTGGTAGCCCAGAAGCCGCTCGTCTTTCCAGGAGGCCCGAGTTCACCTGTTGCCGAGCTTCCAGCTTTGACGACATGGTTCAACGGAGCCCGCGACGGAATGTGTGTATCTAATGTCACCGGTTCCGCTCACCCTTTCGCCTCATCTCTCGTCCCTCATTTCCAAGATTGGCCTTTCCCATATGAGCTCATCAAGTCGTCTGAAGCGCACGACACTGTTTGCTCGTTCCAAAAATGGCTTCTGTCGAGCTCGAATATCACGGATCAGGTCATGGCTGGCATCCTGCAGCCTGTTCTTGTCAATGAGACTGCCCATACTTTTTTCCAGATACACGCTCCTCTTAGACTGCTCGTCAAGGCAATTGAATACAATTTGTCTCGAGATCGTGCATCCTCGCCCCCCTTGCAGCTGTATATCGCCCAGTCTGCGCTCCCGGATCTCCCCCACGAATTGCAGCAACATCTCCCAACACCTACTCTCGTTCGTACAGCAGGTAAAGGCGATATTTACGGCTCTTCCGTGTGGCTGGGCACTGAACCAACCTATACGCCACTGCATAGAGATCCAAATCCGAACTTGTTCTGCCAACTACGGAGTAAGAAGGTCGTGCGGCTGATGCCAGAATCCCAAGGACAGCAAGTATATTTCGAAGTGCAACTCCAGATTCAATGCCAAGGGAACAGTCGCATCAGGACTACCGACATGATGGAAGGTGAGGAGAGAACAGCGCTGTACGATGCCGTCTGGAACAGCAAGTCTCCACCCAAAGAAATGTACGAAATCGAGCTTGACGCCGGCGATGCTCTTTTCATTCCTGAGGGCTGGTGGCATTCTATTCGAAGCGTATCGTCAGATGGCAACCTCAACGGCTCCGCCAATTGGTGGTTCAGATAGCGTCGAGCACTTTGCCGGGAGCCGATGGCTTCTGCGTGGTCATTCTTGCCTCACCCCCCCTTGACGGATAGAAGCTTTCGATGCGAGCGCCGCCAATTCAAGCATCTCGATCCAAAAGAATCCACGCGATAGAATCTTGCAACCTGTCGTTGCATCCAGCCGAAGGAGGTTTCTTCGCCTCGCATCAGTGATTCTTTACATGGTCGCTGAGCACACAGCTCAGTAGGCCGTCCGGATGATGTCTTGCTTTGGCCGCATTGATGCATGACCAGGTGATCTTTTTGTTAATCATAATCTCAATGGCACCCTTGACGCAGGCATTTTCAAATGGCGGATAAGCGTCAGCACTCATCGCCATGCAAAACTTCAAGACTCAGCCCGAGCTGGTGGAAGGAGGCGCGTCATCCATCCAAGCCACTTTACTCGGCTGATTGACCGTAATACTTCTCGCGAATTGGCTAGACTCGGACTGATTGTCCGTGATGCTTCTCGCGAAATGTCGTATACCTCTGGGGAGATCCATACAGAATGCCATGTAAGAGATGCGGATGACCGTGAATGAGTCACAGTCTGCCTCCAGGAACTAAACTGCCGTTGCTTTTCTAGTGATGGCGCGCTCGAAGGTGCCCAGATAATGCTTCGCATGGTTCACAAGCCAGATATGACTTGACGTCCGACAAGATGACTAGTCATTTATAACTGAGCCAGCTCCAAAATCCAGGCATTGTGGCTGGAAATTTGCTCGAGCAGCTATGTAAGCATATATTCACTTGGGTGCTTATACTGTACTGTGAATCACAAGGGACTGTAGCCAAGCCGGCTGCTAACCCTGCACGTGTGACCCCAACATGATTTGCTATATCGCCAACACGAAGAAGTGGTTTTAAAGGAATTTGGAGACTTGCCGGTCATAGCCTGCTGCTACGGACATGTCATAATCGATTTATTTGAACGGGCCGGTCCTGGGCAGGAGGTCCAGCGAGAACACACAGTGTGCATGCGTCACTTTCTACTGTCCTTCAGCCCCTCCCCGCGTCATGTTGGTGGGGCAGACCAGGAATTTTCCAACCTCCACGAGAATATTCAGAGGAGATCCTCAGGCGTCGTCATTTCGCTAGCAACGTCGCTGCCCCGAACATTACAGTTTGTTCATTCAAAATCAGACAAGTCGACAATTTTGTCTTGCCTGCCACTTTGTTCTCGCACGAGCCGGCGGCTTCTCCCCACGCCAGCCGACACACGGCAGCTGCCACAACCCCACCAGCATTGACGAGGGACCTTGACAGATCCCAAGTCGACGTCAGTGCTGCTCCTTCCAAGACACCACCATCGCGAAACAGCTCGATCGACGCTGCCACGTTTATCTCGCCATGTCCAATCTCAACTCCTGGGAGGATGATCCATCCGCTCAGGATAACAATCTCGCGCGTAGAGCCCAACAACAGCTCAATATGAATGCTGGCCAAGGCCAAGGCCAGGCCCAGGCCCAGGCCCAGGCTCAAGGCCAAGGGGCGTTCCGTCCGGGCGTCGCATCTTTTCAACCTGGCGCTGCGACATTTCAACCGGGTCAAGTGTACGGCGGTGGCTTCGCGGGTCAATATCAGCAGCAGCAGCAGCAGCAGTACTACCAACAAGGCTATTATCCTCAATACGGCGGCCAGCAGCAGGGCTTCGCCCAGCAGCAAAATCAAGGCTATGGCGGTGGATTTAGTCAAGGCTATAATCAAGGCTACAGTATGTGATTCCTGCTTCGTCGTGCCGTCCAGCTCACCCAAACAATACTGACAAGGCTTGCCAGGCGGGGGCTATCACCAGCAGAGCCCGCAAGGCCAGCAGCAAGGTGCAGCGCAAACTGCAGCTCCCCCCGCCGCTCATAGTCAGCCTACTCCAGTTCCAGCACCAGCTCCGAGTGGTCCCAAAGCCACCACTGCACAGGGAGGGGCAAAGGTTCTTACAATAGGGGGTGACTCATCGGCCCCGAAAGCCAAGACCAAGGTCTTGTCCATCGGAGGCACCCCATCGCCCAAAGAGGAGACAAAGACCGAGACCAAGGCGGATTCCAAACCAGAGCCGACGAACAAGCCCGAAGCTGGCCAAAAAGCTGCCGCCGTCAAGGCAATTGAGAAGACGGGAGAAAAGGCTGGCAAGGCTGCTGCTGCTGCTACCACCAAGTCCTCTGGCAGAACCTCGCCCACACCTTCATCAGGGCGATCAAGCCCTTCAGGGCCCGCTGACAAGAAGGCTCAGCGCGAAGCGGATGCTGTCGCCAAAGAGCAAAGCGCCGACGTAGACGATGAGACTCTCAAGGAAGTTTACGGAAAGGAACACGTCAATATCATCTTCATCGGTCACGTTGACGCTGGCAAGTCGACACTGGGCGGCTCCATCCTCTGGACGACGGGTATGGTGGACGAGAGAACGATGGAAAAGTACAGGAGGGAGGCCAAAGATGCCGGCAGAGAGTCGTGGTACCTGTCATGGGTCATGGACTTGACCAAGGAAGAGCGTTCAAAGGGCAAGACCGTCGAGGTTGGCCGTGGCTTCTTCGAGACGGAGAAACGCAGATACAGTATCTTGGACGCTCCAGGTCACAAGACGTACGTTCCAAACATGATCGGCGGGGCCTCCCAGGCCGATGTCGGCATCCTGGTCATCTCTGCTCGCAAAGGAGAGTACGAGACGGGCTTTGAGCGTGGCGGGCAGACGCGTGAACACGCCATGCTCGCCAAGACGCAAGGAGTCAACAAGCTTATTGTTGTCATCAACAAGATGGACGATCCTACAGTGGAGTGGTCGCACGAGCGATACACCGAGTGCTCGACCAAGCTCTCACAGTTCTTGAAGGGGACTGGCTACAATTTGAAGACGGATGTCTTTTTCATGCCCGTCGCGGCGCAATCCTCTCTCAACATCAAAGACCGACTACCCAAGGACCTGGCTCCGTGGTGGGAAGGACCATCTCTGCTGGAGTACCTCGACGGCATGAAGGCACTGGAACGCAAACTCAACGCGCCCTTCATGATGCCCATCAATGCAAAGTATCGTGACATGGGCACCATGTGCGACGGCAAGATTGAGGCAGGCGTCGTCAAAAAGGGAATGAGTCTCGTCATGATGCCCCGGAAGCAAACTGTGGAGGCGTCGGCGCTGTATGGCGAGCAGGAGGACGAAGTCCCCATCCTGCAGTGTGGTGACCAAGTACGCTTGCGGCTGAAGGGAGTTGAGGAAGAGGATGTGCTGCCCGGTTTCGTGCTGTGCTCACCCAAGCGATTGGTCCACTGCGTGGCCGAGTTCGAGGCGCAAATCCGTATCCTGGATCTGAAGAACATTCTGACGTCGGGGTTCAACTGCGTTCTGCACGTCCACTCGGCCATTGAAGAGGTCACGTTCGCCGCCCTCCTCCACAAACTACAGAAGGGTACCAACAGAAAGAGCAAGATGCCACCGACGCACGCCAAAAAGGGGGACAGCATCATTGCGCGGATGCAGGTCATTGGCGGAGCCGGCTCTGTCTGCGTGGAGAAGTTCGACGACTACCCCCAGATGGGTCGCTTCACTCTGCGTGATCAGGTACGTGTAAAGCGCAGGAGTCTCGGGCAACATGGTTACGGCTGACATTTCTTCCTTTTCTTTCTCTTTGCGTCCTCTAGGGTCAAACGATTGCCATTGGGAAGATCACCAAGCTCATCACTTCAGATGGTGAATAAGTTGAGCAATTCAGAGGCGAAGAATTGCAACGTCACGAAATCATGTCGTGGGGGGCCAGTCACGGGACAGTACTGCACAACACAAAAAAGATATTATCTGGAAGGTTTCGATGCGGGAATTGGAAATGAAACCTCGGATGTCGAGGCGCCTCCTCTGTCAGTACATCCGGCGCTGATGGGCTGCCGATACGGCGTGAGTCGGGGAGGTTGGTAAAGCATCAAGCTGAGCATGGACAAGGAGAGGGCGAGAGTTCAGACCCTCGATGAATGGCAAATGACGGCCCCTCGTATACAAGTGTGCTTCCGTCGGTTGTCCCGCGGTACACATAGCAAAAGTTCATATCACTCCCCATCACGATGTACACGTATCGTGTGTGCCGGCATGATGCATGCGTGCACAGTTGAGTAAAGGTTGCTCGGTACAAAAGTGCCAGTTGAAAGAGCGTACCTGCTGCAGCTCACGATACCATAGGCCGGGTGGCAGCGGCAAAACGCAAGAGTGTATTTGCAACCCAGCAACGCGCACAGCAGGTTACTGCATGCAACCCTCTCCCTGCTCCTCTCAAAGATTCCTTCCTTCCCGCAGGGAGCAAGCATCGTGACGTTTGCTGGCCGGACGAAAATGAACCGGATCAATCGGCACGTCAATTTCACGTGGAAGATACCGCAGGACTGGCGCGCAGAGTGGATTGTGGGATACGTTTCCGAGGTGGAGTATTCCACACCCCCCCTGTGTACACCGTACAATAACAAGGGTAACTCTGGAGGTCATTCCGTTTTGAGGCTTTTCGGGGAAAGCCGGGGGCGACCCAGGACAGGGAAGTAAACTCAGGGTGCCCCCCGCATCTGATGGGTGCGCGCACGCTTTGAAGACGTGTACGACTCTGTCATCGGGTGAATTGAGGAGAGCTGCGGCAAAGAATGTCCCATAGGTACGTGTAGTTGACTCGGGGAATGGGAAGGAACAAAACGAATCAGCCGTCTGTGCAGAAAGATGACTGGTCACGCGACTCAGAATGAGAATTCCCCAACTGCCATGGGTGTGGAATCGAAACACGCCCGCGAACTGCCGGGGAAACCCAAGCGCTTGTATGCTAGGGGGATGATTATTAATTATGCGGGGGATATTGCCAGAGATTGGTCGTGTAGGGGAGAATGAGAAAAAGGTGTGAAATGCGCTGCGCTTGATGCATGAAGCCGGGATCCTGAGCCCGTGGTGTCTGTAGCCGACGGACTCGCGCATTCTTCGTTGTGGTGCGAAACGGTTGGATGCTGTTGCGTTTCGAATGAGTGACTTGAGGACCATGATGTCAGGCATTGAGCCGATATAGGAGCTGTTTTGATCGGTTGGCCGCATCATACATCTTGTTGCCGTTTGAAGCATGGACTGGCCGTGGCGAGGCTGCTGCCAGAGTGAATTATGCGAAGATATTGCACCCCGTGTTTCTCGACTCTATGAAATCTGATGCACCATGTCTATTGCCCTGAGCGCACCAGGCAAGTCCATGCCCAGCGAGAGCAGATAGATACCAGCGTCGACACTCCCATTTCTGGAAGCGGCAAGCTCCGAGCCCATGGGCCGTGGCCGAGACGCCTGGACGGCGCGACTTTCTCATGTTTCAGTGCCCGTGTTGTGCAAATTAGGGCACTTGCAACGCCGAAGACGCCCGATGCTGCGCCAAACTCCCTTTGCCCCTCTGCATCCCCACCGCCGACATTTGGCCAGCAGCACAAGGGCACCTAGGGGTCGGGTGGTGGAACGAGGCCGGGCGCTTTTCGATTCGGCCGGAAACTACGTAAAATCTGCAAGCCCTCACTACGCGCATGCAGGGCCTGCAACAGAAGCAGGAAGTGTGAGGGGGGTGTAACAGCTCCAATGGTGCTTCGATACGTGCCGTCACGGTTGCCAAAAGTTCGAGAGCACATTCAAGGGTTCCAATCATTCCGGCCGTATATGCTACGTCATGACGACAAGGCGTGGGAACGTGGATCTCGATCTGCCAAGCAGCAGGGCGGGGGAGAAGAATGGCCAGGAAAAGGAGGAGGAGGAGAAACCGGATGAGCTAGACAAGCTGGGGAAAAGAAAGATGGAGAGGGACGGACCCCGCATCGACATGTGTTGTCAAGGACTTTGCAATACGAGCGCAATGCTATCTGATGGCCATCTGTTTAGCGAACATGATCAACAGTGTCTTGTTCTCTTCACGCGTCATAAGAGCGAGGTGGAAGAAATGCACTCACTCCGTGCCACCGCAGGTAGCCGGAGCTGGCCCACAGCCCGGGACTTGCGACGCCGCCAACTCCTCTCGATCCTGCACCTGCGTGGATTCCCAAGCATTACGACGTAGGCTGTTGGAGAATCTGTGAGTGAGAAGTAGACGATGGAAATGGGGGAATGGACTAGGCAAGGTGGCAGTGGGCATTTATACGCCAAGAATCCCGGTGACCGTTGAATGATGTCTTGCCTGGGCTGCTCCTTCCTCAATTACATATGTACCATTGCCAGCTCATCATCGGTGTCACTGTCGAACAACCCTTTCCCTGATCGGTCAATCCCACAAACTACATGAACAAAACTCTCATTCACGCCGTCGGCTTGTCCAGCGGTCTATACTGGGCCTGGTCCAGAAAATAACAGGGAAAAAAAACGCAGTACACCAGTGGCTGTCGCAGTCCGATTGGCATTCACGGCCCTGTCACGCGACCAGACCTTGAATCCGGCCACGCCCCAATACAGGGGCCAAAATTGAATAATAATAGCCTTTGCGAAGCGCCGGCGCCCAAAGAAATAACACGTTAGTTGCCTTTCGACTGTCTGGTGGACCATGCTAATCCCACTTGAGTCGTTTAGTATCGGCCACTTAAATCGTGACATCGGATTCATACCTGCTGCTGCTGCTAGCCTCCAAACCCCCCCTCGAGCAAGACGCCACGGCCAACACGCCCGCCCATCGTCCAGCTTCGAGGCAGCGCTTCCGATTCAAATTCGTGTTCCGGGGCCTTTTCGCATCAAACTGCGGCTCCACGCAGCCCCGTCTTATTGTCGGCAAAGGCACATGGTGCGGCGCAGCGTTGCTCGCCCTCCGGCTCCCCACGATCTCGCCTATGCCTTTGGATCATCAATCTCATTCCTCGGCCGTCTGCGGTGCGTGTCTGGTCGTCATGACACACGCACATATCCTGGTCCGGGTTTTCCCTTTGCCAGAGCATTGTCGTCCCGTGTCTTGCTGCGGGCCTGGAACCTTACGGTGAGAGTGCTGCGCCTTGACGTATGGTTCACGAGCCTTGACGCCACAACCTGTGTCAATCTCGTCGCTACTAAAAGGCTTTCTGGGCTCTCTTCCTTTTCTCCTTGCCGGCCCCTTTACCGCACGACACATTGTAATCTTGTTCCCTCGAAGCACACCCCCCCTCCCCTCCCCCTCGTACCTCTCTCCTTCTTCCTTAGTCTGTCTGCCGTTCCGACGACAACGATCCCAAAGGGCCAAGCTCCGAAACTTTCAAAATCGTACATAAACATGACAGACCCCATCCAGAGAACCGGCTCTCCTTACACAGATCCCTCCGTCAAAGGCCCCAGATTCAAACTTCAAGAATCTAGAGTTGACCCCCGAGCCAACTTGCGCAAGAGTGAGCTCACATACCCCATCCTGTTTTCCATCAAAGCTGTCCGCATGGTGTTTTTGGTTTTTATTTGTCACCAAATCTGATGATTCGTCACCACCTCGGTAGTGATTTCGAGCAACGTCAACAAGACTGCCCTGCACCCGGGCGGTGTCCAGTGAGTGCTGTCCTCGAGTCGAATTCAACGACTTATGCGCTGACAAGATGTACCTCTCAGGCCTCACCACAACCACACTGACCTTGAGGAGGAGCTGCACGAAACTGCCCACATTGACTATGACCGTGTTGCCATTGTACGTCTTCATCTTCACCAACGCCCTTTGATTATGCCGGTTTGTTCTGACCAATTGCTTCAGATTCCGAACCCCTCAGTTGCCGCGCTCTACGAAGATGCTTTGGTCTACGAGACTGGCTCAGCCATCACATCCAGTGGCGCGCTGACGGCCTACTCGGGAAAAAAAACTGGCCGCTCTCCGCTGGACAAGCGAATCGTCGAGGAAACGTCATCAAAGGACGACATTTGGTGGGGACCCGTCAACAAACCCATGAGTCCTGAGGTCAGTCGCTTACCATGAGGCACACGACCACCGGCTGTTGTTTTCCCTTGTCCCTCCCTCACCTCCCCATCCTCCCACCTGCAGGCACATCTGCACCATCATGCACGCTGCGGATGGCCGGCAAGAAGTTACTTTGTGCTCCGCTTGCTCTGCTACGCGCATGCATTGGTACCACGCAAACTTGTGACGCTTTGGCATCACAGAGAGGCCGAGAGAAGCGGTCTTGCGCGTTACCTTCCCGCCACTGCATGAGTCGCAACGCAAAGCTGCAGCGAGAAAATGCGAAATGCGTTCGCTCTCATTGGCGTCAATTTGGCCGCGGCGCCCCGCACGCACATGTTTTCTTGCCCTCCTCTCCCCTCTTTCCCCCCAATCATCCGTTCCGGCCTTCCCCCGCTCTGCAGGCTCCACGTCCCCGCCGCGTGAAGCGGCCGTCCATCCAGATGGGGAAGACCAGGAGGTCCCCGACAAAACTGGCAAGTGTCCGTTCCCGATCCGATCCGAGCATCGGCACATGATTTCCCACTTTGCCGACGAGCCGGCTATGCATGGCAGTTGCGAGAGTGCAGTTTACATGTGCAACTGCAAATGCCGGTCCATGTGTGACGGAAGGCCCAATCACCCTCGCGGCTTTCAGCAACGTCCCCAGCAATAGACCAGAAGATGGCATTATAATGCTCGCAACGGAATACTTACTCCCTTTTCTCAAACAAGCGATGGACAAAAATGGTCAATGATCAGCTAGCTAACATTGATTGTCTCTCCTTCCTGTAGGTCTGGAAAATTAACCGTGAGCGTGCCGTTGATTATCTCAACACGCGTAATCGCATTTATGTGGTCGATGGCTACGCTGGTTGGGACGAAAAGTATCGCATTCGGGTCCGTGTCATCTGTGCCCGTGCCTACCATGCCCTGTTCATGAGAAACATGCTCATCCGCCCTCCTCGTGAGGAGCTGGAGCACTTCCATCCTGACTACACCATTTACAACGCGGGTTCCTTTCCCGCCAACCGGTATACAGAAGGCATGACTTCACCGACTTCGGTCGCCATCAACTTTGCTCACAAGGAGATGGTCATTCTCGGCACAGAGTATGCCGGTGAGATGAAAAAGGGCGTCTTCACCGTCCTGTTCTATGAAATGCCCATCAAGCACAACGTCTTGACGCTGCACTCATCCGCCAACGAGGGCAAAGACGGCGACGTCACCCTCTTCTTTGGTCTCTCCGGCACTGGCAAGACGACCTTGTCTGCTGACCCCAACCGCGCCCTGATTGGTGACGATGAGCACTGCTGGAGTGACCGAGGTGTCTTCAACATCGAGGGTGGCTGCTACGCCAAATGCATTGGCCTCTCGGCCGAGAAGGAGCCCGACATCTTCGGCGCCATCCGCTACGGTTCCGTGTTGGAGAACGTCGTCTTCGATCCTGACAACCGTGAGGTCAACTACGATGACTCGACGCTCACCGAGAACACCAGATGCGCGTACCCCATCGAGTACATCAGCAACGCAAAGATTCCATGCCTGTCGGAGAACATGCCCACCAACATCATCCTGCTGACCTGCGATGCTCGCGGTGTCTTGCCCCCCATCTCGAAGCTGGACCGCTCCCAGACCATGTTCCACTTCATCTCTGGCTACACGTCCAAAATGGCAGGCACCGAGGACGGCGTCACGGAGCCCCAGGCCACCTTCTCGAGCTGCTTCGCCCAGCCCTTCCTGGCCCTGCACCCGATGCGATACGCCAAGATGCTCGCCGATAAGATCGACCAGCACAAGGCCAACGCCTGGCTCCTCAACACCGGATGGGTCGGCGCCGGCTTCGCCCAGGGCGGCAAACGCTGTCCCCTCAAATACACGCGCGCCATCCTCGACGCGATCCACTCCGGTGAGCTGGCCCAAGTCGAGTACGAGAACTACGGCGTCTTCAACCTCCAGGTGCCCAAGACGTGTCCCAACGTCCCCGCCGACCTGCTCAACCCAGAAAAGGCCTGGACGGCCGGCACCGACAGTTTCCACAGGGAAGTCGTCAAGCTGGGCAAACTGTTCCGAGAAAACTTTACCAAATACGAGAGCGAAGCGACCGAGGACGTGGTCAAGGCTGGCCCCGCCGTATAAGCAAGCGGTCCGTCGGGGGGTTAGCCAGCCAGCCCCATACCAATTTGCGGACGGCAAGCTGCCGGTCGATTCATGACGTCTCCTGACTCGGTTCCGCACTTCTGGGATCGTGAAACTTCTTGCTTCTTTCACCGCTACAATTTGAATCGTGTGCAACCTGGTGGGTGGCATTATACAAGGAGGATGCATATCGAGTTCGGGATTTATCCACTGTACGTTGCGATTGCAACAATGGCGTTGACGTGTCTGTGGCCGTTGGTGGTGGACGTAGTGTCATGCTTCCATGTACGGTAGCCCGCACACCATATCTTGAGACTGGTGGTGGTGGTTCACAGCCGGATAGTCTTTCTCTCAGCTGGAAAGAGTCACGTACCTATAATACCTAAATTGACCAACTTTAGTTTTTTCATCACGATAGCTGCCTCGAGCATCTATAGCGGCACACTTGTATTGCACTTGTAGCGTACGCCAAGTCATGTCCTGACATGAGTGGTGAGATATATACACACTACAATGCGTGACTCATATGCGCCCCCTTCCAGTACCCATTTTCATCTTATGATGCAGTCAATAATGCGCTCCGTCCAGTGGTCCATCTCTTGATTTGAAAACAGTAAATACAACGCTTACTTAGCCGCCAAACATCAGATATCCCACCCCCAAGACAAATGGTAAACCATGTAGTAAAATATGTCGATTCGTTGCTTTCTGGTATCCTGTCTCCACTACAAGCACGTTCCCCGTACCACACAAGGCAAGGCTAGTAGGTATAGCGGAACTGCTTGTTCTCGCGGTCGGTGAGGGTGGCCCAGATTTCTGGGGACATGTACTGGTCCTCAGCCTGCTTGGTGTTGTCGTTGCGTCGTTTGTTAGCCCACGCGTAGTACAGAAACAGGAGGACGGTGGTGACGGCGCAGCCGGCCTGGGTGCCCATGACGGCGAGCTTGGCGGGGCGGTAGTCCGGAGCGTCTTTTGCTTGGAAGGTTTGCGGGCCGATGATATTGCCGAGGGAGAAGGAGCCCGAGACGATGGCGGCGGCGAAGGCGCGTTTTGTGGCCCCGGCGCAGTTGGCGACCGTCCACTGCATGGGTTGTTAATTGATGATGTATGGCGATGGGGGGGGGGGGGGGCAGGGGAGCCATGGGAAACTCACGTTGTAGAAGATGGCGAGGGGGGCTACGACGGCGTTGACGAGGTAGACGCCGGCGAGGAGACCTGATTTGTTGGAGGCAGGGAGGAAGGACATGAGGGCGCCGCCGATGATGCTGACGACGGTTAGTGTTCTGCGCGCGCTTTTGCAGCGGGTGTGTGAGGTGGTGAACTTACGCAGGGATGATGCAGACCAGGATCCAGGCCCAGCGATGTGATTGCTTGCGAATGCCGTAGCCGACGAGCAGGGTGAAGAAGATGCTGACGACGCCCGAGGGCATGTTCATGAGCGCCGCCTTTTTGGGTAGCCAGTCGGCGGGCTCGTCGGACAGGGTGTTCTTGATGATGGTGGCCGAGTAAGTGGTGACGACGCCGCTTGACACGGAGAGCAGGACGACGGAGACGAGCAGCAGGTAGATTTGGGGGTCTAGCAGGGCCTCGATGATCTCGGCGAAGCGGAACTTGCGACTCTGAATGCCCGTCTGGTTGACGCTCACGTGCTTAAGGAGAGCTACCTTTTCCGTATCGGACAGCCACCTGGCCTTCATGGGGGTGTCAGGAATGAACGAGAAGGTGCAGATTCCGAACACGACCGTCAGACAGCCGAGCACGACGAACATGGTGCGCCAGCCAGCCAGTGCTGCACCGGGTGTCATGTGCTGGAAGGCGAAGGAGACGAGGCCACCGAGGATCTGGCCGAGACCCAGGCCCAAATACCAGAAGGAGAAGCGGGGAGCCTGCTCGGACTTGGTATACCATTGACTGCTGATGAGCATCAATGACGGTGCAATTGTTGCCTCAAAGATGCCGAGAAAGACGCGCGAGACGAGCAAGCTCTGGTAGTCGTGGGCTGCGGCGCCGCAGGCAGTGGCGATGCCCCAAAGAGTGACATTTGCGCCGAGCCATTTAGCAGCAGGGAAGACTTGGAGGAAGTAGGCTGGTGATGTCGGTTTAGCAGCTGAAGGCAGGCATGTGCCTTTTACATGTGTACTTACTGTTGGGTATCTCAAAGCAAAGCAGACCAACAAAAAGGAATGTGGCGACGTTGGAGAAGTCATTGCCGGTGAGCTTGAGGTCCTTGTTGATGCCCATGACGGCGGCGTACTGGCATGGAGGCCATGTCAGCAAAGCGGGCGCGAGGCATGTTACGGTCCTCGTCGGGGACGGTGAGTATACTCACGTTAAGGATGACCTTGTCGAGGAACTGCATGGTGTAGCATAAGAACATGAGGGGAACAATGTGCCAGTCAATCTTGCGACGTAGAGACTTCAGGTCGACAGCTTCGACACCGGAAGCATGGCGATGGGTATTGAGGAATGTCCACGCGGCGTCCACATTGGTGACGCCGGCGGTGGCCGGGAGAAAGCCCGGGCTGCTGGTGGTGGTGTTGATGTTGTCGCTCGAAGTGGTAGAGCCGGCATGGCGAATGCTCGTGGTGCCGGCCTTTTCGTCAACGTGGGAAGAAGCCATGATGCGCCGATGATGCAAGTTTTTGCGCGTCCAAGGCAGAGAAGAAGGAACTGGATTTGAGCAAGCACGGACGGCGCCGCACGACGAAATTGTCAATGTCGCCGTCACGGGTGAGACACGCAGCAAACACCGTCACAAGAGGCGATGTGGATGAGACGCTCTCGATCCAAGACTGGGCGTGGAAAGGGGGGATGCGGCGGGAGAACAGTTCAATCACACGGCGATGACGGGTGTGCGTGTTATTTAAATGACAAATGACATCCAACCATGAGGAAGGCTGAGCGAAAACATGAGAGCGGGCGTGGCAATGGAATGGAATGGGCGAGTGTCTGAACTTAAAAGGCTCGATTCCCGTGCGTCTGGCACTCCCCGCGCCGGGCGGACGGACGGAGGAGGAGGAGCACAGCTCTGACTTGGCCGGGCTGGGTCAAGCCAGACGAGCTAGAGCGAGACGTCGTCGACACGACAGATGGAAGCGGGCCAGCAGTCTCCATGGTCAAAGAAACAGACTTCGCTCGACGATGAGATTTGATCTGAAGGCGCCTTGGGCCCTCCAGCTTGGCTTCATCCGTCAACCGGCCGCCGTCGCACGGGCCAAGTCCCCTCAATCCCTCCCTGCCAAGGCCTCGGCGCTAAACCCGTCTGGACCTTCGAATCCGCCACCGATGGACCCTTTCTTGCCGCTGCTGGTGAGGCTGGGCTGGCCTCGGGGAGGGATATGATGGATGTGCATCAAATATTGGTCAAGGGGGCCCCATGGATGTGATCCAGATTTTCCCGGCCATGCGGACACGCACACACTGGAAGCCGTCGTGGAAAGACCATTGTCGCCGAAAAGCAATCATGGACCGGATGCCAGGGTGCCTGACGTGGCAGCGGCGACGAGACGCGCGCCATGGCAAGTGGTGGTTGCAGCCCGAATTGACAGTTCGATAGACGCATGCGAGGGGTTTCTTGGATCGGGGGGGAAATGCAGAAGCAAACACCGGGTCCGACAACCACCACACATCCAAAAGGGGTTCTTTGAAGGGAAATAAAAAAAAACAAAGATAGGGAATCCAGGAAGAAGCATGCACACAGACAGCCAACCGGCTGGTCCACTTCTGCCCTCGACAACCAACAATCGGGGCAAGTGCACCTCTCTCATGGTTCTTGCCAGTCTAGCATGGCAGCCTGGCGTCACAGTACCTCGCCAAAATCAGGCGCGGCGCAGGAAAGAAGGAAAAAAACAAGGCTCCGAAAAGAACAATCGCCATGTTTCAAGAGCCCTGCCAACGACGTTTCTTATTGTTGACCCCATCAAGAGGAAGCAGTCCGACGGCTTTCATGACAAGGAAGCCGGACATATCAAAAGAGTAATGTACTGTGCAGCCAAGGTGTCATGACATCACCATCAACCCCCATCCTCGCCATCCTCGCAACACACGAAGCGTCAACCAACATGAGAAATGGTGAATTTCCCGTCCGCACCCTCACCGCCGAGACTTGGTTGTGGGAACGACCGTTGCGTCCGGAGCACGAAAGTACACCCTGCAGCTGGCCAAACGAACTACCAGAGAAAGAAGGCTTCGGAGAGGCGCCGGCCAGACGATCCGACGGCGGCACAGGCTCATCGGCACCGTCAACGGCCGTAATGCACGCCGACACACCATGAATGGCTCGACGTCAATCTTTCCTTGCACCAAAATCGTGCCAAGACAGGTTGCACGGGACACATGGTTCCTGGTGGTGCGCATCACGAACCATCCTTTTGTCTGAGATTGGCAGTCCCCACAAGCCACGAGATGGGAATGCTTGCCCCTCGGAAAATCCGCCTCGTCGAACCACGGCCGGTCATTTTCGCCATGACCAGATAGGGACACTTGCATTCGGAGCATGTCGTACGTTGTCTCCGGCCTCATTATGCCGCTATCCAGTAGGCGTGCGCGTGGTAAAGCTTGCTCCGCTTCCAGCCGACTCCATCGAGAGATTGACAAGGAGAAATTGAGCTTCTTGTCCCATTGGCTCTACAGCGCGCCTTGTGTGTTGTGCGCACTCTTCGCTTCATCTCGAGGTCTTCTTGTAGCCGATCCAGAGAGTCACACACTTGCCTGGTTATGAATTTAGGTATCACATTGTCGTCGGCACGTGTAATACACGGCAGTCGGCCTCTGCTTGCAGCCTGACAAGCCTTTCGAGGACAAATGTGATGGAATCAAATTCAGGACGGGCCGCAAGGCACACCCTGCACGTCACTCATAATGCGACATGAAAGAATCACGAGTCTAGGGCTTCGGTTACCGACAGTCTGTCTAATATGCCCTCGGCCCAGATGATGCTGTTGCCAAGTCGTGCTTGATTTAACCAGACATGGCAACACTGGGGACTGGGGGAGAGGACGGAGCCATGACCACTGGCCTTTCGTATTCTGGATCATATTCTGAATGGTCCATCGACGGTGTGCGATGCCTCATCTCGGAAATCGAATGACCGTCCACGCAAACTCAGCATCGTTACTATACGCACAGGTGAAAGGCAACATGTTCCACACAGCTGCCTCGCCCAGGATCCCGTGTGCAGACTCAATAGACTTCGGTGTAAACAGGACCGTACTTGAACTTTCCCATCCTCACCATCTTGCGTTGTTCAGCAAATAGCCTGCGGTTTAGACAAGAGTATGGAGGTTCCTGAAGATGTCACGGGTCCAGCATATTCTATCAGGAATGGTCTCGTTCTCGTGCTCGTCCTTGTCGAGGAAGTGCGCGCGACTTTCGTCGTGCTAGCGTCTTCAGTCATGCCATTCTCGAAGAGTCGAGGCGGACCTCGAATGAAAAGGCAGCAGAATATGGCTGCGCGGACCAAAATGGCAAATAGGAGGCAAAGGCGGCCAGGCCATCGATGTCGTCCCAAATTTGCATCGCGGAAGATCGTGACCCAATCCTTCCAGCCTTGAGATGATACGGCATCTATTGGACGGCTCGGCTTCGTCTTAATGGGTTGGCAATTGGAAAGCAACAACGCATCTTTGATCAAGCAGGCCCCCTTTGATGGCGATACGTAGAGAGTACCCCGTACTGGTTTTCATGATCAGACAACGGTCTCGGGCCACCATTGCAGCGATGCGAGCGTGCATCTGATCAACAGCAGCCGCGAGAACCACGCAGCCAGACTGTGTCTCTCCAACAGAGATGGGAAATTTGAGTCATGAGAGAAAATCGAATGTCACTGACCCTGAGCTTCGCAATCATCGCAGTCGATTTTTGGCTCACGGCAGCCGGTGATGGTGTGCCACTATGTGACAACTGGGATCAACCAGAACACTCGGAGAGACCGTTCCGTGACGATTGTGCTTTACCGCGGTGCATTCGGGTGTGCCATCTGGTGACCAATTGCAAGGAGCCAGAGGTACGTAGCACAGCGTGGCGACCCGTAATCGATGCCCCCAGAGCTGAACTCCCCGAAATGAAGACGCAGCGGCCGGCTTCATACACACGCCTGTGGCCACGAGGGGCCTGCACGGCAGCCTACATGGCCAACCATCTCACGGAGCACGCGGCTGGGCACATAGCGGAGATATACGTTCCCTCTGACGACGAGGCCTTCTGATTTGTCGTGGCATGGCGCTGTGGAAATGAACGAATGTGCGGTTAACACGGAAGTTATGGGAAGCCGCTTCTCTCGGAGCGACGAAAAAGATAGGCCACGCTACTCCGTAACGCGAAAGGAGGGGAGGGGGGCCGTTGGCTTGGTCTACTCAGTCGGCCCTGTGTGACGGCCAAGCCAAGCTAAAAAGAGCAGCTTGGCGTGTGTGGGATCCCGGGCATAACATGCGAATGGGCGAAAACGTGGAGAAAGGGCCAACTGGATACCACGTCAAAGAGAGGGTCGAACCACCGATCGCTGAGAGCAAATTCTGCGACGATATTGATCGATCAGTTTGACGAAGACGCGTTTCTCGTACGGAAACAAGCCTTTCAGAGACCCACCCGACTGGATTGAGAGGGGGCGAAGACGTCTCTCGAGGCATGAAGTCGCACGACGGGATGCTCATTACCAGCAATAAGGTGAAGGAACATTAGCATGAGGCAGCCCCGGCACACCGTACAACCCATCACCGCACATCGACATCGGTCCCTGCCCATCTCATCCATTCACGAACGACGGGTTCTCCCTTGTCCTCCAGCAGCGCCGCGCCGGCCCAATGATATGGTCGACGACGCGGCGTGGCGTAAAGCCGACTTCTTCGTTCCCCACCATCCCAGTTGAAAGGAAAGAAAGCAACCAGGAAGAAAGGAAAGAAAAAAAAAAAAAAAAAAAAAAGCGCCAACGGATCCGAGACTCCAGGAATCGTCTGGCCGCTAGGCTATCACGCCGTCCCGGTCTGGAGATCAAGGGTCTCGTCAGCCCACGGTGATGCTTTTTCCGGCATTGAGTTACAAGCAAGGATCCGATATACCAGGTGGCCGTAATGAAACCATTCAAGCGGCCACGCCCATGCTGCCTGAGCAATTGACGATGATATATAACAACGAAGGAGAAGGAAATGTCCCTGTCTAATCGTCGGGATATGAGAGGGCAAATAGAAACCAGGAACCGCACCGGGGTGGAGGACATTGTTCCCCGTCCATTCCTCGTCGACCACGTTTTTGGCCCTCTCCCTCCTGGGGAGATACGAGACAATGGCGGCAACGGCCTAAGCCATCACGCGTGACTTTTCCGTGTGTCCAGCATGGTCGCTTTCTTTTTGTTTCTTCTTGAAGCTCCGGGGCTGTATTGCTTTTGCGCGTGCCTAGCGCCTCCTATTTTTCGTAGTCACGAACCCTTGTCTGGCTCTGCTCGCGAATGTGTGCAGACTGACTGACCGACAGGCTTTTCGCCCTCTTGATCTTGACCGCTTGCTGTCGAGACCCGACTCTCGCGGGTGAAGTTGCTTTTCCCCCGCCCTTGGCAGGTGCGTGCGTTCAGACAAGGTTGCGTGGTCGTAGCCACATTCCTCGCCGCACCTCGTACACATTCATGCACGTAGAATCCGGCGCCACTGAGTGGACGACTTCAGGCGTCTTAACCGAGACCTGTCTCTGCGCGTACCCGGATGCAACGCTGAGGGGATTCCAGAGGTAATATTAGAACGATTGGTTTCCCCCGGGTGAAGGCTTGGTCAAATCTGTTCTATTTTCGCCTTCTAATTTCTTCCTTTGCATCTCGCTTTTGCATCGCCTTTCCTGATTACAAAGGGATATCCTCTGCCTTGTTGTCTTTTCGGCGTCAAACAAGAGCACATATTACTGGAAAAAGTGCTCTTCGGTATACTCACCATGGTCTGGGTCGTCAACGCAACTCCCGAGGTTGACGCCCAGTCGCAATGGGCGACCATTCTGGTTGTTTGTCTCGTCTTGTCCATCCTGTCAATAGCAACGGTATGCGCCCGTCTTTGGGTTCGGGGCAAAGGTCGTGGCCTCGGCGGAGATGATTACATGTCGGCGCTGTCCATGGTCTTCGCCCTCGTCTACTCGATCCTCTGCATCGTACAGACCAAGTTTGGTCTGGGCCTCCCGCTCAAGCTCCGGCCGGCTGAGGATGTCGGGGCTTACTCGCGCGTCAACTTTGCCGGTCGTCCCATCTATCAGATCGGCATCTGCTTCTTCAAAATTGCCTTGTTAATCAGCTACCTGCGACTCCTCCAGGGAACCGACCACAAGATCTATCGCATGACTGTCTGGGGCACCATGATCACCATCTTTCTGGCGCATCTGGGTTGCGCCCTGTCGCTCATCTTCGCCTGCACTCCGGTGGAAAAGTCGTGGAAGCCCTGGGTCCCGGGATCCTGTCTGCAGCCCGGCCCGTCATTCACAGGCTACGCCGTGGTCACCATTGTGTCGGACGTGGTGGTGGCGATTCTGCCAATTCCCGTGCTCGTGAAACTGAACGTGCGGCTCGAGAAGAAGCTGGGTCTTATTGGGATTTTCATGCTGGGTCTCTTCACCACAATCTGCTCCATCCTGCGCTATCTCCAGATTGACCGGATCCAGTATGGCGATGGCAACTCGACCATGCTCATCCTGTGGGGCGTCATTGAGTTTAATGTTGGCGTACGTTCCCACTATACAAGCCTCCGTGACGGTGATGGAACTGACATGACCTCTTCTTGGGCAGAATATGGTCTCCTCTCTTCCCTTCCTGGCACCAGTCTGCATGAGAAAGGCCAGAGACTACCGGTCCAAATACTCCGGGGGCTACAGGGGATCCAAGAGCGGCCAAAACAACAGTCGAGGCTTGCGTAATGGAGAGCGCTATAAGCTCAGCGACGTGAGCAACGACAAGGGCCTGTTTCACTCGACCGACAAGTCCCTCAGCGAAGAGAACATGCTGAGTGCAGCAGACAAGACAGACAACGGCACCATCATCAAGTCGGTCACGTACAGCGTGCGAGTTGACGACGGGAAAGGCAGCGGCAGCAGAGGGACGCCTCGATTGAGAGAGCATGTCTGAAGCTGGGCTTGAGGGGGTTGTGTTTTTGTCTGAGCAACCCGGGGTACTTGATTGAATGAATGGGTCACGATGGGATGGACTGTTCGGTGGTTTGGTTTATTTCCCCCTTTGGCACGTCTCTTTGCCAATTGCCTCGGGGGTTGTTACATTGTGCCCCTTCTTCCTCCCTCCTTCATTCCTGTCCTGTTTCTGTTTGGTGCCGAATAGAGATGCTCGACTGTGTCGCAGCATCACCCGGAAGGGACAGTCGTTGACCGACAAGCCAAGGACAGAAAAGTCTACCAGCATGGACTGCGTCCGTTTGTACACACAACGGGGGAATCGTATATTAGCAGTACTCGTACTAGCCAGCCCGTTTGTTACACGTGCACAGACAGCGCTGAGCCGGCCCGCAGCGGGCGGGAAATCCTCTCTCGCCGAGACCCCAGTCCAAAAACCACTTGACCTCTGGTGCTCCCTTGGCTGTCCTGTCGTGTTCCCGTGCTATCGGCGCCGCTGGCTGACCGCTCCCGCCTACCGCCGTCGCTCGTTGGGCAAGTATCCACAAGCACTCGTTTTCCTCCGTCATGTTTGCTGCAAGCACCCTTTTGGTGCCCGACAGCGAACCCCTATCTTGACGTGACACTAGCTTACCAAGACGGTCGAATTGAAGTAATGTTTAAAGTCGGCTCAGCCACGATGTAGGCGAGGCCAACGTGCGTTACGAACGAGCGCTAAAGCCCCAGTTCGTTTACTTGGTCCAAGTTTGAACGAAATGAAGCTCGGCTTTGTTCCGAGAACTTGGGAACAAGAAGGATGAGAATGTGGTTCTGGAATGGCGGGTGTTTTTCGCGTGGGTCTGTGCGGCCATCAATGGGATGCAATAAGGAGGGGGGGGTTGGGCAGCTAGGCTTCCATGAGTGTTGGGCGGCTTGGCTGCTATGAATGTTGGGTGGATTTGGGACGCGGGTGGTGAATAACGCAGCTGCAGTACTATGACATTGGGACATTGGGAGGCACAATGCACTTGGTTGAATGGGGGATCACGACGTGGTCGCTCAAATCATTCATTATGCCATGTCCTGCCCCGTGAACACCTTGATTTTCCCCCCCGAGACCCCGATAAGTACATGAATGCCTGTTCAATTTATCTGGTCTAGATCTTGGTGGCAGCCTCCAGAGCCTTTTGCTTCTTGATGATGCGCATCTGTGCCTTGGGGCCCATAATGCCGCCGCCCCATTGTTTTCGGCTCTGGTCGTGCTTCTCCATGAAACCCTCCTTGATGGCCGAGACGAGCTTGGAGAGCTCCGTCTTGTCTTCCGATCGCACCTCAGTGAGGGCCAGGACAGCAGCAGTCTGTGAAATGATGGTTAGATTGGGTAGATTTTTTTTTGGGAGGGGGGAGGGCATAAACTAGTTGACATACCTTCTTATGGACAACGGTGCCGAGACGCGCCTTGCCCTTGACGATAGCGTACGGGACGCCCATCTTCTTGCAGAGTGAGGGCAGGAAAACAACCAACTCGATGGGGTCGACGTCGTTGGGAATGAGGACCAGAGCGGCTTTCTTGTTCTCGACGAGGCCGACGACGTGGTTCAGACCGTACTTGACGGCGTACGGCTTCTTGCTGACGTCTTCCTTCTTCTTGCCTTCCTTGATGGCCGTGGCCTCTTTCAACAAACGCTCTTTCTTCTCGACCTTGGTCTCGGGTCGGTACTTGTTGAGGAGCTTGAAGGCCTGAGCGGCCGTGTTGCGATCAAGGACGTGCTGAAACTGAGCCAAAGACGGCGGGACTTTCAGACGCATCTGGAGTATCTTCTTCTGGCGCTGAAGGCGGACATACTCGGGCCACTTAACCATGCGGGAGAGGTTACGCTTGGGCTGGATGTCCTGGCCAATACCAAAGTTGCGAGGGCGTCGCTCAAGAAGAGGGTTCTGGCAGCTAGCGTCAGCTTCAAATCTGAACACAGTTTTTGCCTTGAGACTGTTGTCTGAGGAGTCAATGGTCTTACGTACCTTGGGAGCCTTCTTTGAGCCAGCCTTCCCCTGAGGGAATGGGGCCGCGGCCACCTTCTTTCCAGTTTTGGGGGGCTGTCATTGAGAAAAAGAAGACATCAGCGAGTTGCTCGAGCCAAATAGTCTTCAATACACTCTAATGAGAAATGTAAGAGAAAAAAGAGGAGGACATGATCAGCACTGCAGTGCATGGCCATGTCCTCCCTCTTCTCTCCCTCAACAGATCTCCAGCCAAGTCTTCACCCGCGAGTCTTGCTCAAAGCCTCTCTGGAAGCAGACTCTTGATCGGACAGGCTGGGTGGAATTTTCCCACCATCGGCGGCGTTTCACGTTTGCGAACAAGGAAAAAGTCGTCGAAGCGATCCTGCCGCAGGTCGATGGGCGCCATACATTGAGAGGGCAAAAAGCAGGCTGTGGCGACAAGACCCTGTCCTAAAGCTAAGAACTTACCATTTTGTGTGTGGCGATGCGTGCTCAGTCGTGAAGAGCAGACGTCCTGGATGCCGAAAAAGTTGATACGGTCGGATGGGGAAAAAGTCGAGAGGTGATTTTTCGCAGTGGTGGGTAAAGATTAGGGCTTGCTGGATACGCCACACTTGGCATCCCCACACTGTGTCCGAGGCTGAGAATGTGGCCGGGCAGCCTCAGGTATTTCACGTGACCTGGGACAAGCCTTTCTCAGCCTGAGCCAATCATGCGTGAAGTGAGAACTAATCTTGAATGAAACGAAAGTAGCGGGCCGGCGTGTTAGACATAAAATTTGCCAGTCAAACTATCACCAAAGCCGCAGTTGACGCCGGTCTCTGGAGCACCAGGGCTTTCCTCATTCCTCTCGGGTCTTGGTCCAAGTGAAGTCAACAAAATCATCAGCTTCTTTCCGGCTGATCATGCCGCCGGCAGTCTGTCTCCGCTGCGGCGGCCGGGCTGTTCTCAAGAGACCCAAGAACCACCACAAACTATGTAAAGCCTGTTTCCTGTCAGCCTTTGAGGACGAAGTGCATTACACAATCGTATCATCAAAGCTTTTTTTCCCTGGTGAAAAGGTGGCAATAGGGGCCTCGGGTGGAAAAGATTCGACAGTCCTCGCCTCCGTGATGAAAACTCTGAATGAGCGCCATGGATACGGGTTAGACTTGGTGCTGTTGAGTGTCGACGAAGGCATCAAGGGCTATCGAGACGACTCGTTGGAGACAGTAAAGCGGAATGCCTCTCAGTATGATATGCCCCTCAAGATTGTGGGCTACGATGAGCTCTACGGGTGGACCATGGACCAGGTTGTCGAGACAATCGGAAAAAAGGGCAACTGCACGTATTGCGGTGTCTTCAGGCGACAGGCTTTGGATCGCGGAGCAAAGATGCTGAATATCAGACACGTTGTTACCGGACACAATGCCGACGACGTGGCGGAAACTGTCTTGATGAACCTTTTGCGAGGCGACCTGCCCCGCCTATCACGCAGCACAAGCATAGTCACCGGCAGCGCTTCCAGCGAGGTTCAGAGAAGCAAGCCACTCAAGTATGCCTATGAAAAGGAAATCGTCATGTACGCTCACCACAAAAACTTGGATTACTTCAGCACAGAGTGCATTTACAGCCCCGAGGCATTCAGAGGGACTGCACGAACGCTCATCAAGAGTCTGGAAAAAGTACGCCCAAGCGCCATCTTGGATATCGTCAGAAGCGGAGAGGATATGGCACGTCTCACGCCTGACAAAGGTCAAGGCGCTTGCGCCTGCGACGAGGGCGATGGCATGGGGGGCTGCGGTTCGGCTGACAGCAAGACGTCAGGAGGTGAACTGGCCCGAATGGAGAAGGAACTGCAGGGAGGCAGCCAGAGCTCAGACCTGGAAACTGAAATCGTCTCCAACAGGGTGAGCGGTAGCGAAGCATCCGTCAGCTTGCCAGTTCGAAATGCGTCGCGGACCAAGGAGCGAGCAGCGGTTCCATTGCAAATTCTGGGTCGGTGTGTCAAGTGCGGATACATGTCCAGTCAAGCAGTGTGCCAGGCGTGCACTCTTTTGGAAACATTGAACAAGAATAGACCCGAGGTATCAATATGACGCAGAAGACGGCCAACTCGACGAACTACCATCTTGTAATGCGCGCATGCTTGTCTTGGATTTTGTAGAGGAACCGCATTGATATGCGGACAACAATCTATCTTCCCGCCTGACTGGTTGGATGCACTGGTGAGTACACTCGAATAGGCCACAGGATTTATACGCTTTGCGATGTGGTGAGCAGTCGAACGAGACTTGTGACAGTTCTAGGTGAACCTCTTTTCCAACTGCAGCAGGACGTCAGCCAAACATTCGTCTACATCGGTTTTGCGAGATTATACCTTCCACCCATTGCTGAACTCGAACCCTAGCGGTGCTTCTGCTTTGTCGATTTGTCCTCGCAGGGTCCCCGTGAGTCTGCGATCGCGGTCCATCACTACAAGTCCTTTGGTCAGTTTCGACGCTTCAAAACTGCGCTGGGTAGCCGCTCTGTATCATACTTTGCTAAGGTATTAGTTAGTTCTTGTAATATTGAGTTGACGAAAAGGCTGAGCGTTGGCGTTGGACGTACCCTGTCCCACTGATCCAAAGAATAACGAGGTCGCTTGCCCTCGTTGCGCCATGTCTTGAAAACAGCAAGTCCGGTACCGGTAACGCCAAACATCTGATGGTCAATATTAGCAGACAAACGTTTTGGTATCGATGCGACGGTCATTGTACGCACACCAATCATGATGGCATACGGCAACAGGGTTTCGAAGGGAACCGGCATTTTGTCGTCGAGCCGTAACAACGAGGTCCGCAAATGTATGGGCCAATTCTGTCTTCAGTGCAACATCTGATGAACAAACACGGGAATATCGACCAACTTTGTCGGATTGTCGTTACTCAAGCAAGTCGTCTAATATATTCATGAAGCTCAATGGATGGCGCCCGGAAAGTATGCTCGACAGGTTAGAAGCCGATTGTTGCCTCAGGCGCTAAGGCTGGGTTTCCCTGCCGATAAGACGGGAGTTTTTGTCTGAAAAATAGACACTGTGCGAGCATGGAGTATCGTGTGGAGTCCCGCGCACCTAAGCTATGTTACGCGCACTGTACATGAACGCCTTTCGCGACTCCACGCAAGCTGTGTGTCAACACGCGGCTGACGGCTTCGCGACAGTTTGCGACAAAATTGCGAGAGGGAGAAGCAGAAGGCGATCTCTGACGGATGCAGGATCCATATCTTGCAACCGGAGACGATTTCTTTCATTGAGCTCGTAGCTTCTAAGGAGACAACATAACCTTCCCTGTGCCTAGGTATGCGCGTCTGCACGAACATGCTCCTACCTCCCTCAGGCATCGAGACCATCCTTGTCGCAGAGCTCTCCAAGACCGAAATGAGCCGACTCGAGACGAAACCACTCTTCATCTGCTCAAGGGTGCCGACATCATAATGACGACCGCGCAAATCATGGAAGAAGAGCTCCAGCAGAGCGTCCTGCTCTCGGAGGATGGCGTGTACGATACTGCTGAAAATGACGACCAAACAGCTACGATGCGATCGAGTTTACAGGAAAACGTTGAAAATGGCGAGTCTCCGTGCGACGATGAAGACTTGAGCGAGCATGATGCCTCTGGGGAGGAGCTGGACGATGAGGCCTCTCGGGAAGAAGATGCGCTGGATCAGCAAATAGTCGTTGGAATCACCCATGGCGGGAACGAGGAGTACGACGACGACGAAGACGACGACGACGACGACTTGGACGGCGAGGACGACCCGGAGGAGGGGGTAGGAGCGGTCAAGTTGAGGCCTTCGGATTCGGAAAACGAGGACATCGAAAGCGATGCTTCCGATCCAGGAAGTGCCGAGGAGGAAGATGAATCCAATGAGGATGATGAGGACGATGGCGAAGAAAGGGAGGAGGAAGCAGCATGGGAAGAAGGCGATGCTGGTGATGAAGATGGCGAGTCAGAGTCAGAGGAAGACGCCGACGATGTTGATGGGAGCGTTGATAGCGCTAGCTCAACATCTCACACATCACATCGTCGAACCGGTAAATCGATGTCGCAGGACGTCAGAGATGCAAGGAGTCGTGCAACAGAGGACGACATGGACGTCGACGAACTGGGCCTCGACTCCTCGGCCACGGACACCTCAAGGCGGACCAGGAAACGCAAAGCGATATCTGCTGAGCCAGACGATGACGACGATGACGGCATCCCAGCAGCTCGGAGACGGAGGAGGAATCCGTCAAGTGACATGACAGAGGGCGGTGGCTCGGCTCGAGACAGCCGCTCTGCTGAACCACCGCGGGGCCCATCATCCAGGACCTCGCGACTCAAGACGACACGACCGCCGCCTGTTACTGTGGAGAAGAGATCGCGCACGTCTTTATTAATGAGAATAGAGGTTCGCCCAGGCAACCTAAAGGAGATCCTGTCGAGGAGAAAGCGGGATAGGCGGCGTGGCGGCGTTACCGGGGTTGCTGCTAGGCCCCAACCTGCTCGACCAACACCTGCGCGACCAACGCCTGCGCGTCCTCCTGCGGCTACAGTGCCGGCTCTGATTTCCACCATGCCCACGCCATTCACATCTGAGTCGTACTCGCAACCATTCTATTCGTTTTTCGACAAGGAGACGGATGAGATGAAGGGCAAGCCCTACGGCGGCATCTTGACAGAGGCCGAGGCAGATACGTCAAAGACACTGCCGACTCCTGAAGATCGCAAGAAGTTCGAACAGGCCAAGCAAAAGGCCGAGGACGAATGGAGAGTGCGGGTTTTGGCCATGCAAGCCGAGGCTGACTTGCCTATTCGCAAGCCGAAAAAGGCCAGCGACAACGCCAGCCAGATTGAATGCATCGAGTTTGGCGGATGGGAAATCGACACCTGGTACGCCGCTCCGTACCCGGCCGAGTACAGCCGGAACCGCGCGTTGTACATCTGTGAGTTCTGCCTCAAGTACATGAACTCGGATTACGTGGCTTGGCGACACAAGTTGAAGTGCGGCACGAAGCACCCGCCCGGTGACGAGATCTACCGGCATGAGTCCATCTCGATATTCGAGGTGGACGGACGCAAGCATCCCGTCTACTGCCAGAACCTTTGCCTGCTGGCCAAGCTATTTCTAGGGTCCAAAACCCTGTACTACGACGTGGAACCATTTTTATTCTACGTTCTCTGCGAGTTTGACGACAACGGCTATCACTTTGTAGGATACTTCTCCAAGGAGAAGCGGGCAAGCAGCCAGAACAATGTGTCGTGCATTCTGACACTGCCAATCCATCAGCGAAAGGGTTACGGAAACCTCCTCATCGACTTCTCCTATCTCCTCACGAAAGTCGAGAAGAAGACTGGGTCGCCTGAGAAACCACTGTCGGACATGGGACTGGTGTCGTATCGAAACTACTGGCGTCTGGAATTGTGCCGCTACTTCCTCGATCACATGGAGGCCGGTCGACATGTGAAAGAGGGCCTGAGTATCAAGAAAATTTCCGACGATACGGGCATGACGGCCGACGACGTCGTGTCGGCGCTAGAAGGACTGCGTGCCTTGGTGCGCGATCCACAGACACGGCTTTACGCGTTCCGCGTCGACACGGACTACTGCCGCCAATACGTTGCCAAGTGGGAGTCAAAGGGCTATTACAAGCTCAAGCCTTCAGCGCTTGCCTGGACGCCATATGTGATGGGCCGCAGCAACGTGGTGAACTTTGAACTCGGTCATGCCATCAACACCATCGCCCCGCGTGACGATGATGAGGCCAAAGTCCATAGCAGCGCGCCTGGAGCAGCATCTGATGGCGGCGCGCCCAAGTTGACGAATGGCGCAGCAGTGAGCGCCGACGTCGAAGTGAAGGCTGCGGACAACCCGCGCGATGGCAAACATGGCAGCGGCAGCGGCAGTAGCCATGACGGCAACGGCGGCGAGAAGATTGTCGAGGCGGTGAAGTCTATTGAAAAAGCCGTGTCTGAGGATAAAGAGAAGGCGACAGCAGAGGACGTGGCGATGGAAGACGTACCGCCACTCAACGAGGAGGCTGGCGAAGAGGTAGTCACAGCAGCGGTAGCGGTAGAAAAACAGGCAAAGGGAGAAGAAGCACGGCAAGGGGAAGAAGGAGATATGGCCTGGGCGTTGCCATACAACGATATACCCCCGGCACGATTCCAGGTGTTTCCTCCCCTTCCCGGATCTCGACGAGCCGATCGAGTCCGTTCCCATACCAGCCGAGCAACACCAGCACCAACAGTCAACAGCACCAACAATACCAACTCAACGGCGCGACCGCGGCCCAAACCCAAACGGCGTCCGAGCGGCAGCTCCAGCGTACGCCGGACAACAGCAAGTCGACCGCGGCCGAGTGGTTCTCGACGCAAATCCGGCGGCACAGGTCGAGGGCCCGGCCGATGGCCCAAGGGGACTAAGAAGTCTGACTATGGCAACGCCGACAGCGGGCCGGGACTTCCACCGGGCTGGAAGGAGAAGCAAGCGCGACATCAAGTAGAGACAGGCGGCACGGAGACGGCGCTGGGAGCAGCGGCAGCGACGGCAGGCGAAGAAGAACCGGCGCAAGACGAGGTCCGCGTCCTGGTTGGCGCCGCGTCGACAAGTCACGAGAAGAAGGTGGCCAATGGGGGGGGCGGCTCGGCGTCGACATCGGATAAGAGCGCAAATGGCGGTTCCAATGACGGTGTGGACGCCGAGGGCGAGGAGGAATGAGTCTGTTTCACTACCTTGTCAAAGCTTTTCATTAGGGTTGATGTTGAATACATGGAGCTGGCGCGGAAATTTCCCGTTGTTTTGATCTCTTTCTCATCCCCCCCCAAAGCCAGCCATTATCATAAGAAAAAGGGGAATGATTGCCCACGCCGACTTATCACGGACAACAGCCAGCGTTTGAGTCGCGTGAATCGATTCTCTGTTGCCAACCTCGCAACCTCGTAAAGTCATGAGCTGCACTGGTCTTCCAATTTTTGCCCTCACGCCCGCGCTTCCCAGAACCCCTTGCCGTAACTGACCACAATCTCGCTCCCCTTCCTCACCGGCTCCTTGCCCACCCAAACGCCCATACACCGCTCCCCCCAGCCGTCGCACCATCCCTCGCCCAACACGGCGTTGGGCCGCGCCCTCACGCCCCTGTAGTCGTTGACGAAGCGGGCTTCGTTCCCCCCCGCGGCGGCGTCCACGGCCACGTCGCCCTCTTTGTCGAGCCACATGTCGTAATTGCCGGGGGATGCGCCGCCGTGCACGCACCCGAGGTACGGGAGGATGAAGGCGTGGGCTTTGAGGACGCGGGTGGCGAAGAGGCCGTGTTGGCCGTGTGCGGGGTGGTTGGGGTCGGTGATGGGTTGGATGCGGACGTGGCGGGGGGTGGAAGCGGGCATGGGGACGGCCGAGGGCGGCTTGCTGGTGATGAGGACGAGTTGGGCGCGCGTGAGGTCTTTGTCGTGCAGGGGACGGGTGAGGTAGGGGAGGGAGGGGGGCCAGTTCTTGGGCTTGCTCATCGTCGTGGTCGAGTCGATCGTGGTTTGGTTTTGTGTGCGTCGGAGAGAGTGGATTGGGTTGGGTTGAGCTCGCCGTTGGATGGGCATGGCAATGCATGGTCGCCGCGAATCAGCAACTCACGGTATCGCGATACCTTTTCAAAGACAACGCAGCAATACAGCCGTGTTTTGCTATCTACTTCGCTGCTAGTCTACGACATCTCGCGTCGCTTGCCTGCCTTCTGCTTTTTCCAATGCCTGAATCCCATCCCCCGCAACATTTTTGCCGCTTCTTCCTTTTCTTTGTCGTCTTCCATCTCACCGCACATCAGAGACAGAATTGCTCGCAGCCGGGAAAAAAAATAAAATACAAACTTCGTAGTGTTGCACATGCTCGCGCACTTGGACGCACGTCCTTTCGTCCATCTCGTACATTCCTCCCCCGATCCCTCCTTGCCGGTGTCAAGTAACATGAGAGGATGAGTTTCCTTTCATGCCATTCTGATGGCGATGCCATGTAGATATTCAATGCGATGCAACCTCTCTGAATCGTTCCATCCCAAGATCAATCGAGTATGCGAGTAGCCGGTCCTGCGTCAGAGGCAAGCTCAAGACCCGTGTCCTCAATGCCGCATCCTTGGCGCAGGGAAAAGCAAAGTCAGTTTCATAATGTTTCTCTTTCTCCGCGGTACGACAAGCGCGCCCAACATACCTGTTTCTGCTTGGCCACCTTGACAATTTCCCTTGCCGTGTCGTCCGCCATGTCAGATACGGCAGCATATCGTAAAACCTCCGTCTCGCCTGTCACTTCGTCCATGACCTTCAAGCCCGCCAACAGCTTCTCCAACAGCTCCGGAGGAGCAGTCTCTCCCTTGGTCCGATGCTGCACCAAAGACAGAAAGTGGCCGTAAATCTCTCCGCCTTGGGACCAACCCGAGATCGTCTCCGCGCGACCTTGGAAGTGCGACAACAGGGACGATAATGTCGCGTAGTCCCGTTCGACAACGGCCTTCGGCGCCACCTGCTGTACGAGCACGCGATGCGCCTCGCCGAACTCTCCCGCGTAGACGAGGCAGTGCACCTCGGCCGACGCATCCTGTTTGACACTACGCATGTAGAGTGCGAGCGCTTCCCACAGCCACGATGCCGGAATCTGAAACTTTTCCGTCAGCACGGCGAAAGTCGATCCTGTCTCAGGACCAATCATGCCCGCGTGTCTGCATAGGTGCTCCTGGATGGCCCTCGTGCGAGCACTGGCATTACGAAGATGCAGCAGTACGAAGATAGCCTCCAGCCACTCGCCGGCCGTGGTCAGCTGCGCTGCATAGGCAATCGTCGCCGCATCCGCCTTCTCGTCGCCATTTTGACCGTATGTCACTCGGGGGCTGATGGAGCTCAGCGCTTGTCCGAGCTGCCAGGACAGTCGCATGTCGAGCGGCGACAGCTGGGAGTTCTCAGGCCGCAGTATCGCCTCGAGATCTGTATTCTCCGGGTCGGCGTAGAGTTGCAAGAGTCCCCACAACAAATCCTGTCGGCTCTCCTCGTCGGCGTCGTTCCACAGCGCCTTGAGTCCCTGCTCATGGTACCACGGTCGTGGCAACTCCTCCCTATCTTGCTTGATGTCGTCTTTGAATTGCAAGACCGCGAGGGCGGCGCTGTCCTGTTGAGCTGTGCCGTACCACAACCGTAGACCAAACGATTGTCTCCAGTCGAGACCAAATTTCTGAGAGATGAGGAACGATTCCATCCTGTCCTCAACGGGTACATTCTTCATGCCTTCGCAAACGCAGACGTTGCCAGCCAGAATCTCGTACATGGTGCGGATCGCTTCCGAAAACTCTGACAGCATCTTGGAGTCACGCCATGCCTGGAGCTGTTCTTTCATATCCTTCTTGGCCTCCTCGCTCGTCCCAATCAAGGAGACAAGGGTGCTCAGGCGGAAGTTGCCGCCGTCCAAAAGATATTTGCATGCCTCGGCGACGCGATGGCCTGCTAGACTCGCTACAGCCTTCTCCTCGGCAGATCCAGCGAGACCAATGTTAGTGGTCGAAGCTTGTTCGACTAGATCGGCCCAGAAGCTCGAGAGCTGTTGTTTTCTCGCCCAGTGCTCAGACGCGCCGGCATTCATGCCGGCTATGCTGTCGAATAAAATGCTGGCTAGCTCCCACGCGCGCTTCTCGTTGACGTGGGCGCCATCGCTCATGTCTTGGTGATGAAAGATGTCTCGCATGCTCGCCGCACACAACGACGCCATGGGCACGCCATCCACAGATTTGATCTCTGTCACCTTGTCTTGCGCGTGGAGAAACTTTTTCGAAGACTGTAGAATTGAATCAGACACCACTGTGCGAATAGATGGGGTGACAGAGGAGTCGTCGTGTGAGAATATACGAACCTGTGCGACAAGCTTGGCGAGTCGGACATCTTGCCTTTCAGTTTGAATTCCGGATCGCTGGAACTGCAGAATGTCCGAGTCGTCCGCCGCGTCATTACCCGACTCCGTTGATCCCAGTGATCTGGCTACGACGAGCATCTCTTTAGGTCCCCAGGTCGGCCGCGCTGCATCACGGAAACTCTTTTCCTCGCCCGAAATAGGCGGCAGTTTATCTTGACGTTCATAAGGCCACTAACGAGAGATGAAGAGGAACATTAGAACTTGATTCAATTTTGGTAGGTTACGTACACAAGCCATTGAGCCACACACAGGACTTCGTAGAAGTAAAGCCCAAGGAAAGCAAGAATATGACAAGACAAATAATGGACATGGCAATTCAACAAGACCGGACATAAAAGACACTGAATGTTAAAAGGATGTACCGACCTTAGGAAATCCTTTGACCGGCGTGGATTTATTAGTGATTTGTTGCGTCGGTTTTGGTCTCTCAAACAAGGAGTTCATCAGGTCGATGCTGGTCGCAAATCCACGTCCCTTATCCATGGCCATCTGCGTGCTCGTGGGACCATCGTCTCCAAGCAGCCCAGTTCCCCAGACGGCCGATTTGCGCAAGTCGTTTCCAGCAGACACTTTGCCGTCACCCAATCTTTCAGCAGATGGCTTCGATGGTGACTCGTTCATTTCTCTCAATAACTGGCGATCTCGCTTCATCGGGCTGACCGTTTTTCGGAGCATTTCCATCCAATCGTCCCCGTCAGCGACTTCAAGGGTGACGGGACCGGCCAAGTCCTTGACAGCTCGCATTCGAGCTCTGAGAATGCCGCCAGGAGTACCGCGTCTGGTTTCCTGGTCAGTCTCCGACGAGACGTCGTCAAGCTCCGCGGCAAGATGCTGCCCGACCGAAGACCTCGTCAAGTCCTCGTCGTCGGACACTTCATGTCCGTCGCCCAGTCCAACGGCATAGTCATTGTCCAGTGAAAGTCTGACATTGCCAGGCGCCGAACCCGCGGAGCTAAGCCCTAAAAAAGGCTCTTGGATGGCATCATCATCGGCAAGCACAACGTCTTGGTCATCAAACGCTCCGGGAACACCTTTGTTGTGTCTAGCGGCATGTGTCTCGTCTTCATGTGATGTAGACTCAACATGCACAGCTGTCGGAGTCTCAGACTGCCCAGTTGTGGTGGGCTTGGCGTGCTGCGGCACCTGTCCATCGTCTGACTCCTCGTCTGAGTCGTCAAGCCCGTAGGTCGTAAAATGTTCGACGCCGAAAGTCCAAACGCCAGTATCCTGATCGTAGCTCTCGAACGTGGTGTCGGGGATTCGTTTGAGCCTCGCCACGTGTTTGTTGAATCTTTTGGGGTCGCTCGTAATTCTCTTATCTCTGCCGCCACGGGGCCAAGATTGCTCGAGGGAGATTTGCGCAGGAACATTGAGTCCTTTTCCAACGGGAGGCTTCTTGGCCTGAACAGGATACACTGTGGCAGACCGAGGTTCGAGCTGGATGATGCCGCCGCACAAGTCGTCCAGCTCAATGTTGCTCACGTCGACGGGAACCTTGAACCTGATATAGCCGACATTTTCACGGCCTACCGTAAGGTTGTCCACACGCTGGCGCTGCATTCTGTTCATGCTCTGTAGCTCTTCCCTCGTCGGCTTCGTCCAGTACTCGCCAGGCGCGTTGTCGAAACCTAGGGATACCGCGGCCTCAGTAGGGGTGGAAGTTTCCTCCTCGTGGACGATGGCAAGTTCATTGCCCTTGACCTGTTCCATCTCTGGTGTACGCAATCCGTTAGCGCCATTAGAGGAGCCTCGTGCCTGACGAGGAGTCGACTCGTCGGGCTGCGACGTAGGAGTGCCATCGGGCGCGGGCAAGGCAGCCCGGACAGGAGCTTCATCTTCAACGTTAACAGTGCTCGTATCGAAGCTTACACGCTTAGACAACTTGCGAGGACCACCATTAGCATCTGCCTTGTCTTTTTGGGGCGTGGAGAAGAGATCACTGCGAATATCTCGGTTGATGACGAGCTTTTTGGACCCCGTGCTGCCATACCAGCGGGCGTTTGTGCTCGCGGAAAAGGCGCCAGGGGCGAGAATACTATCCTCGGCATTAAAGCTGCGACGCAAGTTGCTTGCAGAAATGCTCTTGCTCAAGGAGCCGGCTGTGCTTGTACCAAGCAGGCTTCGACTCAGGCCGCCGCCGCTAGGAGTGCTCGAGATGCTGCTAGCAGGGCTGCCACCAGGGGTGCCGTAAGAGCTATAGGAGAACCCAAATCCCCTCTTTTGGGGTGTGGCAAAGCGGGAGGCCGCTGTCGCAGGGGCAAGCTTGTACATGGGCAGGATCGAGCTGCGTCGCGGCTTGGAGCTGCCGCTCAGGGGGGTGGCAAGAGGACCAGGGTTGGACACTTCATTGCCGCCCATACCGGCGAATAGGGACGGACTGCCATAGGCCGAGACATCGTTCAGATTTGCGGTCAGGCCCTGGGGAGCGCTGTTGTTTTGCTGCGAGTTTCCAAGCAGAGAGCTCCCCAGCATTCCCTGATTCTGTTGCTGGTTCGTACTGTTGCCGAATAAACTTCCACCAGTCGTTTGGTTGTTCTGACCGCCAAAGAGCCCTCCACCAGAAGAAGTCGAGGCGCCGAATAGACCGCCGCTCGGCTTCTGTTGATTGTTGTTTGCTCCAAAAAGGCCGCCGCCAGTGGTTTGCTGTTGCTGGCCACCAAAGAGCGAAGATCCGCCCGCGTTTGGCTGAGCCGTGTTGCCTCCCCCGAATATGCCCCCTCCGGTCGCAGGCTTATCTCCACCGAAAAGCCCCCCAGAGGCGGTGTTGCCCATGTTGCCGAAAAGTCCTCCGCCAGTGTTCTGTTGCTGCTGCGCGTTGTTTGAGCCAAACAGTCCACCGGCATTTGCCGTATTTGTCGTGCTGTTGCCAAAGATTCCTCCGGTCGCAGGCTTCTGTTGATTGCCAAACAGACCTGCACCCTGCTGATTCTGGTTTTGGTTCTGCTGACCGCCAAAAGCGCTGCCAAAGCCCGTTCCAGCATTTTGCTGCTGCTGATTGCTGTTTCCGAAAATGCCGCCTCCAGCTGACGCCGTGTTGTTGTTTGCGTTGCTGCCAAAAAGTCCAGTCCCTCCAGCATTGTTAGGGGTTGAGCCAAATGCACCACCACCAGCATTTCCTCCCCCAAAAGCAGATCCGGCGTTTGCAGTTGCGTTGGTGTTTCCGAAGCTGAACCCTGTCCCTGCCTTATTCGCGTTGTTTCCAAACAAACCACCACCGGCGTTGTTCGCGTTGTTGTTTGCGCCGAAGGCATTCGTAGTATTGGCAGCGCCGAAGCCTGCAGTGCTGCCGCCAAATAGGGTATTCCCCGTCTGCGTCGTGTTGTTATTATTTCCGAACAAGCCGCCACCGGTCTTGTTGGTATTTCCGAAGATGCCTCCACCGCCAGCATTGTTGTTTTGGTTGTTTGCACCAAATCCTCCACCTCCAAAGGCGGACGTCCCTCCAGCAGCGTTATTTGCATTGTTTCCAAAGATGCCACCGCCGGCGGCATTGTTGTTGTTGTTGTTGCCTCCAAATCCACCAGCATTTTGCGCATTGTTGGCGGTGTTGTTTCCGAAGTTGCCAAATCCAGTGCTGACGCCAAACGCGCCGCCGCCCGTGGCGTTTCCATGCCGGCGCCCCTGTGCATAGTCTACCAAGCGTAATTCTTCGGCTGACCATTTTTTATAGGGTTCTTGGAACAAGATGTTTTGAAACGCGTTCGTCGTGGACGTATTGGGTTCTTTCTCCGTGTAGGCATTGAAGGGTGTCGCAGCTGTGCCAGGCGCTTCACCCACTACAGCATTTGCGCCAAACCCGGTAGTGCCAGCTCCGAAGCCGCCAGTAGCCGTATTTGTGCCACCGAAAAGTGAGGATCCAGCGTTGTTGTTGGCAGCACCAAAGCCTGTCGCCTTGTTCGCGCCGAAAATCCCGCCGCCAGCATTGCCGCCTCCCCCGAATGGTGTTGACGTATTCGCAGCATTGTTGGTGCCAAAGCCCCCGAAGGCGGACGTATTGGCTGCAGCCGTATTGTTGTTGTTGGCGCCAAACAGGCCCGTCGAGGGGGCTGCGCCAAACGCTGGCTTGGCACCAAAGCCACCGCCGTTGTTCGCTCCAAACCCGCCTGCAATTCCACAGATATGTCAGTAAGCGATGCTCATTTTTCATAGATTCGAACGTTTCCCTCTCTCTCTCTCTAGATGATCCGTGTGCAGCTTTGGGTGATGCAAGATGCACATCGAGCCATGGATTTCGTATGACGCACCAGATGAGGGAGCGCCGAAGCCGCCCCCAGCATTGTTGTTCCCGAACATACCGCCCCCGGCAGCATTGGCTTGGCCAAAGCCACCAGAGTTTGACGTTCCAAAGCCTGCAGCGATGCATGTCAACTCTCGGCATCCACGGTCGTCTTCTGGCCATCCAACCCAAGCTGGCCGTTTTTTCCCCAAACCGAGTCGCTACATTGCGCCAGAAATCACGTACCTGTAGCTGCCGGAGCATTATTGTTTGTGCCAAATCCACCAAATGCCGAAGCCTGCTGTTGCTGATTGTTATTGTTGTTGTTCTGGCCGAAGCCACCGAAACCGCCGAAAGACATTGTCGTCGATGCAAGCTTCCTATCTGCGACCCGTCTTGGTCTTGCTGTTCAAAGCCGCAGGGCAGCGGACGTTCTCAAGGTATTAGACGTAGTGACGAGAAGCGTCCACCATTCGCGGGCCGACAACGGTGATGGCGCAGACTTCCAACCGCGTCACTCGTCGATGCAGGCCTGTGCTGTTCAACAAGGAACGCGGTGCTGCGAAGTCGTCGGGCCAGAGACGCGAAAGTCGAGCTGTGATGCAAGGGAAAGAAGAAATGAGAAATATGAAATGCGTGAGGAAGCCCGGACGATGGCAGGTGGGTGGTGTGCCCTTTTCACCTTGACCCAGGCGTCCTTTTTTCTTCCTGGCCTCGAGCTAGCAAGGTGAGAGGTGAGGTGTGGTGGTGTGATGTGGTCCAGGAAGCCACATGCAGCTTTTTTTACCCGCCCTGCGGCTGCAGTGGTTCAGTCAGCGGACTATTAGTGAGCTACAGACCCTTGGCCTTGGCGCACGGTGCAGACGTTGCTGCCTTGGACCATGGTCTGGGGTCCCGATTGGTCGAGTATGAACTGTGCATTCAATTAAGCCAATCAGATACCGCCATCGGTGGCTGATTGCTGCCTGGCTGCTACCCGGCACGCGAACAACGATGGGTGTAAATGAAGGACGAGAATGCCTGCATGCTCTAACACGGGACGATTCCAAGGTTTTCCTTGGAAATTTGCCTGTTCCTATACCCCATGAGCTCCAATGTGCGAACAGCTTGCTTTAAAGAAGTAATAAGAGCTTGAAGTGGGTTTTTAAAATATATAACTCGGTGTAATTTCAATCAGAGTTGCTTACGACCTGTTGTACTAACATGATTATTTGCGAAGGGGTTACGCATGTCGTCAGAAGCCTGTTCTTTCGTCTTTTTTATCCATTCCACCTAATTCGAAAAAAACGATCAACTGCCACAAAGCGAAAAGGCTCAGAATGCACTCGATCCCCGAAATCGACCTGATGCACCTTGACGCACAGGCATCTCATGCCACCAGCACCCCAAGCAACAGGCATCAAAGAGCAAGCCGCCCAGGCGCCCCCACTCCAAGCCACCATAAACCTCTTCCCATCCGTCGCGTGCAGAGCTCCAATCAGGCGCGTCGCAAGCTTCCTCGCGCGCCAAAACGCCGTCCATTTTCAATTTTCCTAAACCTCTTCCCTCACCTTCAACAGCCTTCTGCGAACATCCCGCAAAGCGACGCGCGACAGAATAATGAATCCTCACACAACACCGCGCCCGATACCAGGCCGACCATTAGGGACCAGTACGGCCACACAGTTCCAGCAGCCGCCACAATCGCAACGGCAGCGACAGCCGCCCCCTCCTCAAGTCTTCAACAACGAAGAGTATGGCGCCATTGCCGACGAAGATCGCGAACATATCGACGAAGTCGTGAGTGCCCTCCTTGTTCTGTCAATATCTCATTGCAACAAGTGCGCTCATCGTGTGCTCTTGTAAACCATCTCCAGTTTGATCTCATGGACATGAAGAAAAAAGGCTGGCTGAACAGCTACGAATTCAAACACTCTCTCGCCGCGCTGGGCTTCGACCTCAGCAAGCCCGATTATTTTCAGCTGTTGGAATCGTATGGCTCCGTCCCACCTGACTGGCAGGCCCAGCAATCGTGCCCCGTCAACAGGTTTCTTGTATATTTGGATCAGTTCCGCCTGTGCGCAGCCAAGCTCATCGCCAACCGAGATCCTCGCGAAGAAGCCGCCAAAGTATTCAACATGTTTGATTACGACCAGGACGGCTTCATATCCGTGGACGACCTGCGGCATCTGGCGCAGGAGATCAAGGACGAGAGAACGCTGTCTGACGAGGAGATTCAGAGCATGATTGATCACCTGGATCATGATGGCAAGGGGGGTGTGAGTCTAGACGAGTTCATGCAGATGATGGAGGAGGCGGGCTAGCATCGCCTCGTATCCTCGAGTTGGACACCATGGGCAGACAGGGCTTTTCAGTGCGGCTCGGCATTGGGCGCCCACTAGTCGTTGTTCAGCACCTGACAACGAGATCAGGAAAATCAACCCGAAGCGATTGATAGAACGCTAAGGGAGGGCAAAGCGGAAGGGAACGACGTCAATTTCGCATTCATGCACCCACACACGCATTGGAGACACATATGGGCAAAGCACGGCGATCGGCGTTAAGAGGTTGACAATGATTACTTGGAAACAGTTGTTCTGTGTATGTCACGTTCAAATTAGGTCTAATAAGTCTTTGAATAAGGAATGAAATGACGCTTCTCATGCTGTTGTGACCTAAGATCCGAGGTGCAGGCGCAGAAATGATTGTGACGAGTCTCGGCTTATCGCCATAATCTCAATTTCAATTTTCTAAATGCCACTCCGCTTTAAAGGCAACGACGACAAGAAGAATAAAAAAAAAAAAAAAAGGAGTGGGCACTGTCGAATGGTGTGCCACGATCTCAACATGTCCACTTGTGACGAAAATGGCCTGTTCCTTAACCTCACAGAAGACAAAGGAAAGGCCTCGCCCCGACCGTGAGAAGAAGCCACGAAGACAAACGCGAAAGCATTGCGAAATCTTGCAGCTCAAAGGGGTATTTTGCAACACAAGGCGCGGATGCAACCAACTAATCTGAAACTGATTGGACCACCTCCAACTAGAACTGAATAAGGTCCTGATTTTGGCCGGGCTGTTGTTGGGGCCGCGCGCCAAAAGGGTTGCTACTGCTTTGGCCGTTGGTCGATGAACTGCCGTACGTGACACTGGGCATTCCCGTGAATTGCTGGCGCATATAAGGATTGCCCGTCATGTCTGCACCCAGTCTCTGCACCCCGGAGCCGGCGCTATTGGCAAAGGTACCTGGAGCTGTATGCTGCGCAGGTATGCGCATCTCTCCCGTGTTGCCGAAGGTGTCCATGCCGTCACCGGTGGCCAAAAGATTATTCAACTTGCTCTGATATTCGTTCATCTCCTTTTGAGGAGGTTTGCTGATGGTCGCTTGTGGCTGTAACTGCGGCTGTGTAAGCCGTTGCTGCGACTGCATCAAACTCTGGTTCTCGCTGAAGGTGTTGAGTGTCTTTTGCTCCGGTAAAGCGCCGAGAGACGAGAAGGTTGGTTTTGACGAAGCCGGGCGAATTTGGGCGAACGGGTTGTTGGAGCCGGTTGGTGTTGTCATCAATGGCTGCTGTGGGGTCTTGTTCGATGCCCATGGATTATTGCTCACTGCCTGCGGGATGAGTTCTTGAGGTTGCTGCTGCTGCTGTATGTATGGATTGTATCCCGTGGCTTGGGGCTGGAAACCTGTCATGTTGGGTATACTGTTTTGCTGCTGGCCATAGGGATCCACTCCCATTACCATGCCAGTGGGTTGCATCATGAATGGCTGGCTGTAGTTTGGCTGGAAAGCGGTCTGTTGAGGCTGCTGATAGCCGGTATACGCATTGTTAATAAAGCCCGTTGGCTGGTTCATCAGTTGATTCTGGTCGATGGGGTTGGCGAAGAAGTCCACCTGGTTTCCCTGCTGATAACCTTGATTGAAACCTGTAAACTGAGGCTGATTCGATGCCGGGGTCGAGTCATCGCCAAACAGCAGATTGGCGTTGCTTTCTTCAAGTTCGCGGCGTCTCCTTGCCTCTTCTTCTTGACTAAGCTTGATGGCTTTGGCCAAATCTCCATCGTCGTCGTCGTTCCTCCGACTTTCTCGCTTCTTTCGGTCTTCCTCCTCTTGATATTTGCTGGCCTCCAAGGCTAAGCGTATCTCGGTATCGTCTTCCTCATCGAGCGGAGCTCGTCTATCACGTGGCCGACGGGCTGATGACGGCTCTGAGTAATTGGGTGAAAACTCCTCCAGTCCGGTGACTCGAGACTTCCAAGACTTGCGGTCGCTCCGCTCAGCGCGCAGCCGCTCCTCGTCCAAGATCAAAGACGTCAACTCCTTGGCGGCCACTCTCACTATCAACAAAGTATTAGCGCCCTCCGTTTGAGGGTGAGCGAGAAGATCGTGGACAGAGATATTCTCACCGTTCTGCCCTACATCTCGGCCTTCCTCATCAATGTACTGAAATTCCCGCAGAGTCTTGATGATGTATATGCTCTGACGAGCCCAGGTCACAACCAACTCCGACCCTTCGTGCAGACAGTAATCAAGGACCTTGAGCGCCTTCAAGACATGTCTCCAGTTCTTGCCTTTGTCGTTGAGGCGCTTGTCTATCATATCGACGATGTCGTAAAACTCGGTGGACCTGCCATGCACAGAGATGTTAGCGCAAGAAGGCGGCTCAACGGAAACAAGGCTGAAGCGTACGTATTGAAGGTCATTTGAGCTATCTCGCTCATTTGGGTGCCGGTAGGACCCCACGGATCATTGCTGGTAGCTGCACAGCCGGGAAGTCAGTTCGGCGTCTTCAAGGTGAGAGCACGACTACCCATTACTCACCCTCCCTGACCTTGACTTGGGTACTGGAATAGCCTTTGGTAACATTTTTGACGCTCCGCATAACTTTTGACATGATGGGCGAATTCGAGGCTGATGTGCCTCCGAAGTGTTCTGAAAGTCGAAGATGATGATGAAGTCTGGGGAAGAGGGAGGGGGGGCGAAGGAGATTACGCAAGCTCGATGTTGGTTTTGGACGTGCGCAACGACTATGACCCAATTGTCCTCTGAGCACCGGGTTATTTCGTTTGAAAGTCAATTGTCGCGCGAAAGGCAGTAGCAACAGCAGCACATCCGAGGCGCAATCCGGCAGACGCCTTGCCAGACTGCCTGTCTGGGATGGGTCGGAAAGTTGACTGACGGGGGTTGATCGGTGACGCTGGTATGTTGGCTCTGCCTGCGTGCGCTGTGTGGGCCGAGGCGACTCGGGAAACGGGATTGCACCGTCAGCGATTCGAAGAGCAAAATGCAGGAGCGACGAGTCAAACCGGTGAGCGGGCGATGACAACGAGAGAAGCGACCTGTCGACGGCGGAGTGGCTGGGAGAAGGCAATCCGGGACAACAGAGAGTTAGGTTCGAGATGATCGGTCCGTGGTTTGGAGTGCGAGGCAATGATTCGGGACCAACCAAGAACGAGCCTGGCGTGGCCGGTGGGTGGGTGGGGTCCGGTTGGCTGCGCACTGATGAAGAAGACTTACTCGGGGGCGTTGGAACTCATTGTGGGGTGGGTATCTTCATACCATAGGAACCAGGGAAATGCCCTGACGTATGCAATGGGTGGATTACGTAGTCGTGCAGCGCCGCCACCGGAAGCATCTTGATTTTCGCCCAATCTTGTTCATGAAACCTTCTTATTATTCCCAAATGCTGGGATTAATCGCCTTCAACCTCTTCAACTACCAGAAAGAAACTACCAGAATGGAACTACCAGAGAGGATAGGAGGAAATCGCAAAAAGTCCATGAAACATCAGGCAACTCGTGCATCAACGTCTGAGTGCCTCCTCGTTGCACCCCCACGCGCATGCACCTCTGCTGCTGACCCTCGGCGTGCTTCATCCACTCGAACTTCTAGAAGATATGATGGTGATTTTCCCAAAGCCCATCTCCCAAGTCCCAGTTTCTGCCAATTTCTGGTACAAAGCATCATTTGCAAGCAGCAAGCTATTCCCATTGACGTCCATGCACAAGCTCCAAGCTATTCCCACTGCTGTCCATGTTCCAAATGCCCAAGGTAATGAAAATTCTTCAAGCTCTCCCCCAAACCCAGATCAAATAGAAATCGGATCATCGCGCCCACCACTGCTGGCGGACAAAGAACTCCGCACGCGCTTCTTCGCCTCATCATCACTGCTCCTGTCTTCGTCGTCCATTGGGGAAGAACGCTTGCGTTCTCGGCTATCAGGTCTTTGACTACTGGGTATCAATGGTGACTCTGCCTGATCAGTCGTAAGATCAATCGGTTGAAGGTCCTGGCTGTGAATATAATTGTCTCCAGTTCCTTGAGAGCTAGTTGTGTAGGATGGACGGCTACCCATGAAGAGGCTGGAATCCTTGGAACCGTGGGAGCTGGTTGGTGTGCCTTTACGGCTGTCACTTGCCTTATTATCGTCTGAACGAGAACTGCTGCTACGAGGTCGGATTGGTGAGCCTATGAAAAGGCTGCTTTCGCTCGAGCCGCGCGAGAGGTCTGATGGTTCCTCTTCGTTGGTCAGATCAACCATGTTTGTGTCAACTATCAAGCTCGCCTGTTTGTCAGTCTCCTCTGGTTTGACATCATCTTCGGAATCGGATTCGGTCCCGGAGTCCGTGAGGTCGATCCGCGGGATCGTGCAACCTTCGGCATCGGCGTCGTACGAATGTGCTCGACTGTCGGCGTTGTCATCGGGCCCAGATGACATCGATTGTTCGGTCGAATTGGTCGGCGAGTCATCGTCGGCGGTTTGCGTAGCAGCAGACCTATCGCTGGGTTCATCATCGCGTCTTTCATCCGAATGTTGGTCCGTTTGATCATTCGACTCGGACCCTGCATCGGACCCAGATCCGGCCCCCTGATCATCTGGATGCGGAACTGGAACATTGCTTGCACTGCCGCTGTCGTTATCGCTTCCATCATCTGAACCTTTGTCACAACCAGAGTCTCTGCCCGACCCTGAATTCTCATTCTCACTAGTCTCGCTCCCGTGGTCACCATCCCTAGAAGTAGCCCTCTCCTCGTCTGGCAAAACATGGAGAAGAACTTGCCATTGTTCGTCTAGCACAGGGTATCCTGGTTCTGTCAGAGGTACCAGGCTCATCAAGCGCGATTGCTGGAAATCCTTCATCAGCTTGGGCTTCCGCACGGTAGTTGCGACATCCAGTACAAACGTTGTGTCTCGCACTGGTGCTTCGACGCGCTGCTGGAGGTACTTCGTAAAGTCCCAGAAGGATACGTGCTTCAAGCCACGCAGACAATGTACGTAATCTAGACCCTGCAAAGTCCGTAAAGATCGATACATACGATGATTAGGTTGATTTTGTGTCTTTTGCTTGAGGTACTTAATTGCGCCAGCAGTTTCGTGTTTACGACGCCTGTAGCCCTTGGACGATTCAGGCAAGAAAATTCTCAGCGTCTGCAATCTTATCATCTCCGGCAGCCACATTAGAGGTTGTGTCCTTCGAGAGATGAATTTCCCTCTGCAGCTTTTCCTGTATGTGAGAAATTGCGACCCCAGCCATAGAAGCTCTACGTGCTGTATACGCTGCAAATTTGCCTTGATCGACCCCGCAAAGCGACCCTATTCGCCGAGGGAAGAGAAAGCAAATGTGTTTTCGCCGTAGAAGAGGTGACTGCCCCAGAAATGCCACTTTCGACAAACCGCCAGGGGCGCGAGCAAATCTGCCGGCTTTTTTGCAAAGCTAAGGCATACTGGTTCGCTGCCAATGTGAGCACGATACAAAAGACGTGGGTTTTCGGGATCATCGTCCAAAAGCCCGTTTTCCAAAGTTGGCTCGTGCATGGGATCCAGCCTGGACAGGACATGAATTTTGTCGCCATAAAAACATAAAACCTTTTGTAAAATGCGAATTTGAACGATGAGGGGAAGACGATCGAACGGGAATATTTGCGCAACTGACACCAAAGAAGACTGGGGGACGTGCCGGTTCATTTCCTCGTCCGTCGGATCTCTGAGTTGCAACCCAGGAAGTAGCTGTAACGGATGGGGACCAATGTTCGACTCTCGGCAACTAAGGCGATACACGTCTTGATACTCCGTAACGCCGTAACGCGAGAGAACAAGTTGATCTTGTCGTACCCATGCCACAAGGACTTCGGGCCAAGTCTGTATGAGAAGTATTAGAGAAAGAGCGTCTGAATCCCGAGCATTCCCGATTTGCTTACGATCTCATGTCCACGCTTGCGTCCTTGAGCTTGAAGACGAGCTATCTCAGCCTTCGATTCCCTGATCTTAGCATTTTTCGCCCTGATAGTTTGACGAAAAGCCGCCATGGCGTGAAACGCCATGATGAGCATGTGTTTGCGCATTTGGGCCTTGTTATTCAACTCAAGCCATTTTGGCTTGCATGTTTCAACGCAGTCTCCATACCAGTCCCCTTCATCGCCTGCATCGGAGTCATTGTCATTTTGATTGGCAGCCAGATCACCATCGCTCATGTCGGTGAAACCACTCTTTGCCGAACGAGGAGGAGTCAGCGCAGCTTGAGTGACCATAAAATGCTTTTGTTTACTCACAATTGACTCTCCATCGGACTCTGTGTCGGACCCTGCCTGGTCTTCGATGTCCGGGGCCTCCTGGTTGTTTGAAGCCTCCGCGTTGTCCGAGGCCTCCGCGTTGTCCGGGGCCTCCGCGTTGTTCGGGGCCGCTTCGCCATCCTCGCCCTCGACTGCTCCATTATCTTGGACAGATCGAGTATCGACGTCCATCGCATCATTGTCTTCATCTTCCAGACTTTGGCTAACCTCCGCGTTGAGGTCGACGTTGTCCATTTCTTGGTCCGCCATTGTGGTCATGCTCACGGAAGTCTCGAAAGTAACCGTAGATGTTGAAGTTCAAGCCAGAGTAGTATTGAGCTGAAGCGTGAAAGTAGTCAAGACGTTCGAAAAAAGAACTTGTACGTGAAGGGAAGAGCGAGAGCCATATCATGTAAAACGGAATTAGAGAAATGAAACAATACCAAATGAAAGAGTTAAAACAAGTTGACACAGGCGACGCTTCTCATGTGCAAGCAAGAGAAGAGAAGAAAGCAGGCTCGAAGCCGGTGGAAGTGGTGCAGGTGCGTGTGAAGAGGGAAGAGGATGAACAGCAGGGCAGAGTAGGAGGTGTGCTTTTATACTCGGCCTATTAGATGTAGGGTTGGTGACGAGCAAAGCGAGAGGCGAAGGATAAAAAAAAATGAAATAGGGATTCAATGGAACGGAGATGCATGACTGATTGGCCTAATGTGCTTGTTTGTGTCGAGTTGTGTGGCCAAGGAGTTGTGTGAGCGGCGCCGGTTGGTCGAGCCTTTCGACGGAGGACATGAGCCATGCGGGTCCGTCGACACCACCAACAGCTGTGTTTAGCAATACCAAGAATCCAGCTGAGCGGTACGAAAAATGCAGAAAAAGGCTGTCGGTGGCATCAATCCGCGCATAGTCTTTGCGAAGCAAGTCTATTCAGCTACGTTACAAAAATGCGCGCAGGCCATACCTTGAATGTGCAGACTCTGATGTGGTGAGCTTTGTAAGGTCACCAACGCCCAGCACATACCGCCTTGAGACAATACCATTTCCAACCAAGCCGGCTTGCGCCGATTTTAGCCTCGGACGGCAGCTCCCTGTGTAGCTACGAGGTCGTTCAGCCCAGATATGGTCAAAATTAACCCTAGCCACGGTGGACGAGAAAGTTGACGACAGACGATGTTTCTTATGATTGCCAACTGCGGAAAGTATCCATGACGGTAGTGAAAACGACGAGCAAAATACCACCTCCAGGCCCCAGACGAAGTACCTACACGCACATCAGCTATCAGACCCTGCAGTCACGGCGTACTTCATTCCTCACCTTGGGCAAGAAGCCCTTGTATAAGGCTCCAGCACCTTCTTCCCTGAAAACAGTGAAGACCGCAGGCCAAGCCCAGTTATATTTCGGCACCTGTCCGAGAATCTTGGGAGTGTTCTGGATCCGGCTCTTCACAACGTCCATGGGGGTGTTGAGGATGGTGCCAACGGTGCCACCCACAGATCCCGAGATCAGATCATTGGTCATCTGTCCTTGTTTGGTATCGGCTTTTGGGAGAAATTGTCGAACTTGGAATATGCAACCAAAGTAACCGGCGTTCCAGAGAATATGCCGCCACAAAGTGCTTTCCAGACCTTGATACATGGTCAACAGGCCCTCGTTCTTGACCGTTTTTACCACGCAGTCGATCATGCCGTTGTACTTTCCAGCAGAAGCTTTGTCCTGCAGGCGAATTTTCACAAGTTCAAAAGGAACAACGACGAACGACTCGGTGGCACCGGCAGTAGCACCGGTTAGGACGGACAAGGACTGGTTCATCTGATTCACGCCAAACGTCCTCCGATAGAACTTGCCCCATTCGTCGTTGGCGGCAAATTTGGTGGCACGCTTGGGAGCTTCCATGAGGATGGGAGCTGAAATTCCTCGGTAAAGGCGAGAAAACCTACGACCTGATCAGAACAACCTCAAGCCGGTGCGAGTCTTGAGCGTTCGCGACAACGCCTCACCCTTCGTTCTTGATAATCTTGCGAAAGCAGTCCAGCATGCCATTATAGGACTCAGTGCCAGTACCCTTGCCCGTTTGCAGTTGACTGCGCCAATTAGCCCACCTAGTCCGATTACTTTCCGCAGGGTCGATGAGATATGTCGCACACTCGTGTTTTGACCACGTCTAATGGGTACCTGGCGATTCATTGTCAGTAACCCAACAGCAAAATGCGCTTTCGTCATGGGTAGCCCACTCACATCACCAGGATCTAGACGCACGAAAGGACTCGCATTAGCTTCTATTTGGCCCTGCGAGGTCGCAATCTTTGCGTGATCCGTTTCGTACCTCGGACACACCGGCAATGGCGCCTTGACTGCGAGTTAGTGGCCGTGGACACGGCAGATCATCATGAGCTCAGGTAGAGGCAACAAAGCTTACCAGCGGCGAACTGGTAGATGAAGGGAAGAGGCTTTTCCTGCGACATGCTGGGCAATCGGTCAAAGTCGCTGTGGAAGATCTGATCAAGCAAATTGCATGCAGCGCGGCGACCCTGTCACAAGATCGACTTGGCGTTTGCGTGCGGTTGAACGATGGTAGTCAAGGGCGGGCAGAGCAGCGAGGATCCTCGCGTGGGGGGAAAGACAATGGACGCTTGTGCGTCCGATAATGATAACGATAAATATGGGCAGCTATATTAAGTACATTTCATCGAGGTGCGATCTCTCTGCTCCTTACGCGCCTCAATTAATACGAAGTCCGGCATTACTGCATCGTTTCCCTCCGACTCCAAATGCCTTTTCCCTTGATCTTTGGCAACATGTATGAGCTAGAAATGGACATCTGCATCACCTTTCGATAGACAGAGTCTTGCTGACGCCAGCTCCGGGCTCACCCTGTTTCCGTAAGCTTTGTTTCCGTGAGCTTTTAGACTGAAGCTACAGTGGGTCACAGGTAATTCCGAGCAGCCCACAACAAAAACGTGTACACTCGAACCCTTGAATTTTTGTGCCTCTGGTACAAAATAGCGGGGTCATCCCCTGAAGTCCTCCACTATCAGAAAAGCAAGTCTATGCTTCATCCATACTTACTAACTAAACAGGTACTTAGTTAAGGTGCTACGGAAGATGGAGCAAGGTACAAAAGGAAACTTCTAACCAAATAGGCGATCCCCTAGCTAATAAGTAGCTCAAGGTCCTGCTAAAGTGATTCTTTAGCTTCTGATTGGATCGCCTGCCCCTGTCAAGTACCAGAGGCACAAAAATTCAAGGGTTCGAGTGTATAGTAGGTTGGTCGGCAAAGTAACCTTCTAGCTTCAAGATGCTATTTTTCCGGCCACAATGCCTCAGGCCACTGAAACTAGGAATTGAAAGCCTTATAAGAGGGGCAGGTTTCTGGCGTCTTTATGTTGACAAAAGTTTCTGTTAGGAGATGTCGCGTGAGGAGTAAGTTCCGAGAGGCAGCGTGTGAGAAGCGCAAAGGGTGGCCGGCTCAATCGCGGGTCAATCGGTTGCACCTCAAAAGTGAATCCCCACTCAAGGGATTGCCTTTAGTTGGCGTCGTGTCATGTGACCGTGCATTAATACTATAAGGCACCTCATGTAATGGGCACAGGTGCCTTGTGGAGGCCCAATCGATTGAGATCATACACACACCCAACAAGTGGTAGTAATTGCAAGGAGACAACGTGCGAGCCGACCAAAAAAGCCAATAACGCACACATAACCAATAATAGCTAATACATAATTTTCAAACCAGCTGCTGACTCAACAAATAGCTGATGCCTCTCGCAGATCAACCACCAGATAGAATTATTTAACAAGCATATGAGATCCTACTTTTCGCCAAAGCAGATCATCCTTGTAAGACTTAACTAACCGACAACATCGGCAACGCAACACACTTGGCAACCGATTTCCCGGTCCTAAAGCTACCTCACGTCTTCCCTCATGTGACCGGCGCATGTATAGACATACTGTGCACAAGTCCAGAAGCGGAAACCTGCGAGTTGCAGGCTGCGCGTCGGTCGGACTTTCCGGAAAGGACGGAGGACCAGAGGAAGAGATATGATAGCGAACAGTATGCGAAAGCAGAAGTCCTAAAAAGTTCCCAAAAACGCAGCAGGAAGTGGTGAGGGATGAATGAGAACAAGAGGGAGCTGACCCGAGAGCGGAGTAGCAGCAAGGGTCCACCCGCGTGATCCCGCATGCGAGATCGGGCAGGAACGAGTGATCCCGCACGCGAGATCGCAGAACCTACTACTCCGTACAACCTGTTTATATATTTCCCACTGGCGCACACAAGTCCAGAGTCACTTTCTAGGAGGGTTATCTTATATATGAGATTGCAGAACCTACTTGTACTATCTATTTACATTTTCCACTAGCGCATACAAGTCTAGAATTTCTTCTTAAGTGAGTCGTCCCGCAGGCAAGATCACAGAACCTACTATCTGTTTAGATTTTCCACCGGCGCACACAGAAGTCCAGAGTTACTTCCTAGGGGAGTTATCTTACACACGAGAACACAGAACCTGCTCTCTGTTTACACTTTCCACTGACGCACACAAGTCCAGAGTTACTTCCTAGATCTGCGCCGCACGTTCAATCGCTCTATTTCACGTGACCAGAACCCGAATATATAGAGGACCAGGTCCCCCCATCTGGCTTGACGAAATGGCATCGATCCATCTCACACAAGCTTGCACTCAACACTCGATCTGTCACCACCACTCTTTTTCCAAACCGCGACAACGATGCTCGATCAGATGGCGAACGAAATTAAGCTTATTTCGGGAAGTTCCCATCCGGAACTGAGTGCCATGATTGCCAGTCGGTATGATTGCCCGCTTTCGCTTCCCTTGTACAGAGATTGACCTGGCGCATTCAGACTAGGAATCGACGTGGCCAACACGATGAGCCTCAACTATTCGAATCGGGAGACAAGTGTTGCGATTGGTGAATCTGTGCGAGATGAAGATGTCTTCATCGTCCAATCAACAGCTCCCGGCGACGTTAATGACGGGCTTATGGAGCTTCTCATCATGATCCGTGCTTGCCGCACCGCCTCGGCTCGACAGATCACAGCTGTCATTCCCAACTTTCCTTACGCAAGGCAAGACAAGAAGGACAAGTCCCGCGCTCCAATCAGCGCGAAGCTCATCGCCAATATGCTGCAAGTCTCTGGTTGTGTAAGATCGCCATCCGTCTGGGGGGTTCCGACCGCCTGACACTGACTGTCCCAACAGAACCATGTCATCACCATGGATTTGCATGCGTCCCAGATTCAGGGCTTCTTCAACGTTCCTGTGGACAATCTGTATGCAGAGCCTTCGGTTCTTCGCTGGATCCGGGAGAACCTCGACGTCCAGAACTGCGTCATCGTGTCCCCTGATGCTGGAGGTGCCAAACGAGCAACTGCTGTAGCTGACCGCTTGAACGTTCCGTTTGCTCTGATCCACAAGGAGCGTCCCCGACCCAACGTCGTTGGCCGCATGGTCCTTGTTGGAAATGTCAAAGGCCAGGTGGCTATTTTGATCGACGATATGGCCGATACTTGTGGAACGGTACGCAAATGCGCCCTCGAACTGATTTGCTTCGCTTGTTTGCAAAGTGCACACGCTGACTCCTTATTCAGCTCGTCAAAGCCGCCGAGACGGTGAAAGAGCAAGGCGCCAAGGAGGTGCTTGCCATTGTCACTCATGGCATTCTGAGCGGCAAGGCCATCGACAACATCAACTCGTCACAATTGGCCGGCCTGGTCGTCACTAATAGTAGGTTCCAGCCGCCCATACCACGGATGCAAATCGTCGCTGACATCATTCCAGCTGTACCGCTAGGCGACAAAGTCGAGAGATGTCCAAAACTAAAAGTCATTGACGTGTCCCCGACCTTGGCAGAGGTAAGTGAGACCATTCATAGCTCCCTTCCGGCGCTCGGTTCGCTCACTATGTCATCTCTCCAGGCCATTCGCCGCACGCACAACGGCGAATCGGTTTCGTATTTATTCACCAATGCGCCGGTCTGAGGAAGCAGACGATGTTGACTCACATGAACAACGTCGACAGCTATCTGGCTACCTGGTCCGCCGCTGAGGTTAGATGTGACGCACCTGATCACATACAAATCTGACCTTCCTGGTACGACGCGCTGCAAGTAGAGACGGCGCCACATGAAGAGTTACGTGGGACCTCATGCGCACCGCGCCCAGCTTATGCATCCCGCAATGGCTTCAATTGAGGCGCGGCGCAACGCCGGGCATAATTACGGGAGCGTGGGGGGCACATTTACTGTGAGAGGCACCGAACCCGAAACACCATATGCCAAAAGGAGCAAATAGGGAGGGAAGATGCGCCGCGGAGGTGCTGAGAGTAGTGCGATACAGGGAGCACAGAGTGATCTGGCAAAGCCCAGCATGAGTATCAATACTGAATGTATTGCCCACCAAGGAAGCATCTTTTTCTTCCTTTCTCTCTAGGATACGTCAGATTTTCCCTAGTCAATGCCCGGCACCTTTCAGCGCTCCGGCCTGTTCCATTTCTGTGTCTGTGATATCATACCTGGTGAGACGTCCTTGTCGCGCCTTCAGGGTGCCCTCACCACCCGAGGCTGCGGGCCTCACGTGCACGGAACGCATTTGTTGCCACAAACTGCATCCGAGGACAAGCGAGCCTCGTCTACACAGCACGCCAACTCTTCCATGATACTCGACACAAAACGTTTCACCAAATTGCTGGTTTCCCAGCGCACATTTGTTAGCCAGTCCCTTGTTACTAGCAGCCAAGCACGATCCATTGCGCAATAAGCAAGTAAGCTGCTGTTGTCCAGTGTCCTACTCTTATGTACTTCAAAAAATCGCTACCCAAGTACCTCTGGAATTCTTCAAATTACGGGATGAAAACGAATTCGCGTGGGTCGCCATACATCATCTACATAAGTCAAAGGAACCTTCCGCTTCTTTTTATATATATCATGGGAAGAGAAATTCCTTTCCAGGGTCGGATCTTTATTTTCCGACGACATCTATTGCTCGATCCAGAACCGAGCTTCGGATTCAAAAAAAAAGTGAAGAAAAAATAAAATGAGAAAATTATAAAGTATCGTAGGGTGCGAGGGAGGAAAACAAAAAAAATGACGTGACCGGCAACGCTCGACAGGCCGGCATATGCAAATGTGAATGTGAATGTGAATGCTCTCATCTTCGTTTCCGTTTTCCAATGATTCCGAAATATCGATTCCCACAAATCACCCCGTCACAAGACTGTGACTCACTCAACCTTCAGGTTCCTGAGCCCGCCGCCCTTCCGGAAGCACCTCTGATGACTCTCATATCTTCAAAGCAAATCGTCGCCCAAGTGGTCTCACAGTTTGAGTTCCCGCAGGATCTGGTCGGCCATGTTCTTAAACTGCCACGTGTTGCCCGTCATGCGCTTGAACTGAATGCCGTGCAGCGAGAGCAAAGGGACTTTGACGATGAAGATCTCAAACTCCAATACCATGCTCTCACCCAGATCGCTCTGCACGTGCGTACTCGTCTCTCCGGGGACGCGTCTCGAACCACCTCCGCTTCGTCGGGGAATACTATCCACCGAAGTCTCCGAGTTGGAGTAGCTACGGTCGCGATCAAATCGCTCCCTTTCTCTGTCGTGGCGCTCACGGTCTGATCGGCCTGGAGTCCGTGGCGTTGGAGGTTGTCGCTGCTCTCGCTCAAAGTCTCGCAGTTCGTCCCGGTCTTCGTTGCGCATGAGGCCGCCGAAGCTGAAGCGCCGTCGATGACTGCCGACTTGGTTCGGACTTAACGGCGGATCCTGTACCTTGTTCAAATCGATGCTCGGGGTGTGCCGGCACGAAAACCCCCCTTTTATCTCGACGAAGTCGACATTCAGCTGCCGGAGAACCCTCTTGATGTCGGCCCGAATGGCAGGCACAGATTTGCCAGATGTCGTCGACACACTGAAGAGACCCTTTAAGAATACGGGTTTGGCCAGCTCTGCGCTGTCCAAACGATCCGTCGACACGCCACTGTGTTCCGGCTCGAAGTCGGTCTCTTCCGGCACGCCGGCTTCCTGTAAGCCCTCTCGCCTCAGTCGACGTCGCTGAATGCTCTCGCGGCGAGCATGGCTCAGTGATTTGGTCCTCATCGATACGGAGCGAGAGTGACCATAGCTCCTCCGCGAGGCGCTGGACGGCTCGTCGAGGGCGGACTGGTCTGAGCCGCTCGTATTCGCCGATTCTTTGGGTAACCTCCTGCCTTCTCGGCGGCGCGTGTCGGCCGAGTTCACACTAGTCGACCGTCCCAGACTGGCCTTCCGCGAGTCCTGACCGCTGTGAGCTGACAGAGGGGGGCTGAGCAATGCCCTCTGCTGGGGCTGGCTGCTCCCTGAACGGATCGAAGGAACCGGAGGATCGTCTCGATCTCGTCTCCCCCGGCGAATGCTGAAGCTTTTCCTGGGCGTCGTTGGCGACGAGGTGTCGAGGGGCGGCGAATGCACCTGGACCATGGGATGATGGGAACGGTCCTTGTCAGAACGATCAGGCTCTCGGCGTTTGCGTGTGCTAAACCTGCGGAGCAGGCCGGCAGCTGTCCCTTCTCTCTTTTGAAGCTGGTCCACCTTCGTCTCTGGGGGAGGCGGTGCGCTGTGTCCGTGCGCTCTGACTTTCTCGGGCGCATCATCTTCGCCATGCGTTCGAGCCCGGGGCCGCGAACGGCCGCCGGTCGGGTGCTCGCCAGGTAACTCGAAGGCAGCGGCATTCGTGTGGGCTGCCTGCGGCGCTGCGAGCTCTGGCGGTGGCTCCGCCGTGTTCTCTTGATCTCTGTGGTCGCGGCCAGCTTCTTTCCCCTTTTCCCGATCGACTTGATCACGACCATGTTCCCGATCCCCATCGCGCTCCCTGAGCCTTTCCTTCTCGCGCGACGTTGTGGTGGCAGGCGCGGGTACCGTCGGCGGCGGCTCACGTTCACGCTTCTCTTTGACCAAGTAGTAGATGGAGAGCAAGGGACTGAAAGCGTAGAGAGGATCGTGACCAAGCTGCAGAGTGTCGGAGCTCGGGCCTGTCAAATTGTCCCGGCTGTTGGAGGAGCTACGCCTCTTGTAGAAATCGAAGCCAAAACCCCGCTTCTTCTCAACCTCCCTGTTCGGCGCCGGGACTTCTCGCTCTCGCTGGTACAGCTTGACGGCGTGCTGGTACTCTTCGGACTCGATGATCTTGGTGAGCTGAGCTCTGATGGCCTCGGGAGATCCGAAGTTGAAGCCTTGCATGGCATGCAAGACATCTGGGTCCAGGGGGTGCGACAAGGGTTCCCGGGGGGGCAGGTGGTTGTCGGGAGGAGCGCTGAAGCCCTTTGTGATCCATGGATGGCTCATGACCTCATGCATGGTAGCACGCTGCTTGGGATCAGTGACCAGCATTCTCGACATGAGATGCTTACATTCTGCACCGAAAGCGGTTAGCCACATTCTCGGCAGGGTGGTATGAGAAGGCGCCCGAGGTGTTGAGACGGGAGGACTCACCACTCGAAAGCCAGCTCGGGTAGTCGACCAAGCCCTTCTTGATCTTGGCGTGCAGTGCCGGCATGCTTTGGTCGTCGAACGGCACCTTACCACAGACGAGGACGTAGAGGACAATGCCGAAACTCCAGACGTCCACCTCCGGGCCGGTGTAGGCCCTGGCTTGCAGCAATTCGGGGGCCGCGAAATAAAGACTTCCGCAGAAGGTCTTGAGATGGCCGCGCGGAGAGAAGAGGTTGCTAAGACCAAAGTCGATGATCTTGATGTCGCCCGTCTTGCTGATCAAGATGTTTTCGATTTTGAGATCCCGATGGACGATGCTGTTTCGGTGACAATAGTCCAGGGCGCTGGCGATTTGACGGCTGAATTTGCGGGCTTGTTTCTCCTTCAGCTTGCCGTGAGAGATGATGTAGTCGAGCATCTGACCGCCGTTGACGTACTCGAAGAGCATGTACCAGTGGTAGTTGGTGCGCACGACATCACGCATGCCGCAGATGTGGGGGTGGTTGAGGAGGGTCACGATGGCAGCCTCGCGTGCTGTGCGGACTTCCTTGGACTGATCGGCTCGCTCCTTGTCGGCTCGGGTCTGATGTTCATCGGTCGAGCCGCGCGGCACGATCTTGCAAGCGACCTAGGATAGGGCGTAAGTTCATGGTGAGCACGGCGGAACGCTGCATCACGCCCACGCATTCAAGACGGGAGCAGGACAGAGGGCATGGGTGTCCCGAGTAGGCTTTGGAGAAACTTGTGGTTGGGAGAGCAAAACAGATGAAAGTGACGGGAGCGACGACACAGAGATGCTTGGCAAGGGGAAGGGTCCTCGAAGGGCGAAGCGAAGCGAAGCGAAGTGAAAGATGTTGGCGACTGGAGGGGGGCGAGGAGGAGAGAAAAAAAAGAAGCTAGCTGACCTGTTCAATTCCATCTTCTCTTCTTGCCAACTTCACCTTTCCCATGCTGCCCGCGCCAATTGTTTTGCCGAGAATCCATTTGCCGGATTGCGTGGGAATGGTGGTGCGTGATCTGGTTTGTTTGCTAGCCGGATGGTGAGGGTCGATGGGGGCGCCGTGTGAAGGGGGGGCTGAAGGGCTGCCATTGTTGTTGGCGACGGCAGCGGGAGTCATGTCGTGAGGTTGATGACTGTGCCGCCGGGTAGACGAGCGAGTGCTGCTCGGACGATGGGATGACGATCTGGAGAAGGACGACGGCGGCGGCTCGACAGCGGCGGCGGACGAGGAGGACGTGCCCCTTGCTCGATACGACGAGGCGTCGCCGGCGAGGGAACGAGAGGCGACAGCTAAGTGTGAGGTCTCGTAGTCATGTTGCGGAAGAATATCCTGGAGGGGACGCGAGGCGAGAGGTGCGGTGGAGGGCGAGGCGGACGCGTGGCGGTGGTGACGCTGTTGCTGGTGAAGCAGCTGCTGCTTCGGATGATGAACGCTGGTGGAGCGGGAGTGGGCGGCACTGGCGTGGACGCTGTGGGAGTTGGAGTTGGAGTGGACGGTGCTGGAGTGGGACGGCGCTGGTGGTGGTGGTGGTGGCTGGAGACGACGACTGGCCGGCTGATTGGGGTGGTGGGCGGAGGAGGTGGACCGCGTTGACGGAGATCGGGTTGGCTGATGAAGGGTTGGATGGGCCGTCGGCTTCGAGTCTTTATTGCCGTGGAGGAGAGAGTTGTTTGCATTGGCATGGTGGATGCGCCGTGTGTCTGTGGCGGCAGCTGAAGCAGCGGCAACAGTGGCCGAGTCCACAGCAGACATGATAATGATACGGTAAGTACTTTACTCTGGACCGGGGCGAGCAAGGTAATGAACGTGAAGTGAGTAAAGTCAGGTAAGTAGCAGGATGGGACATGCGCCCGTCATGAATCGCATGGACAGCCACGCAACTTGGCGGCTTGTCAGAGGCGAGCTGGGAAGAGAAGTAGGATGGTGATGCGCAGCTTTTCGTGGCGAGGCCAAGCTTTCACCGGCCGGCGAGAGCACTTCTTCCAAAGCGCTGGCTGGCCCCAAGACAATCAAATCAATGCCGTGTAACCGAGAAAGGATGGAATCCAAAACGAAATGAGCAGCAGCTCACCGCCACGAAAAAGCTCCGGACGACACGCCAACTCATGCGTCTGACCCCATGCGTAGCGGTGAATGAAGCAGCCGTTTTCTTGTCCAGCGCAACCGATTAGGATTGCATCGTAGCCGACCGAAACGACGCTGGCAAGAAGATCTCAAGATTGCGCGCGCAGGCCGCAGCATCAAGTCGCCAAGCTAATAGCAGCAGCCCTTGAAGCGATATGTAGCGGGGCCGTGGGTCTGAGCAGAGCAAGGAAAGGTAGTACTGTATGATAATGCATGCATGCACGCGTGATGGCAATGCACAGGCTGAGATGGAGAGCAGGGACGACGAGAAGGAGACGTCAATGGTCGGCAGGCGGATGCGGATGAATACATGGAAAGAAGAGAGCAGGTTGCTTGATTTCTTTTTTGGCCGGGCGTCGTGCGTGAAAGGTAACTTGGAGTACTTAAAGTAAGTACACAAGTAAGTACCTTAGGTACCCTAAAAGTACCAAGGGGGAGAGGCGGGGACGGGCGGGGGGAACTGTCGCCGTCCTGCTGGTCCACAAGGAAAGCAGGGTGATGACTGACAGGATGACTTCTCAGGACTCAGGAGAAAGAGAGAGAGAGGGATGGGAAGAGGGGGAGGAAAAAGAAAGGTGTGAACGGAAGGGCAAGACCATGGGCCAACGGCCACACTTCGCTGTGGATAGCGTCACTCCCAGGTCAAGACGGCGAGGATCCAACAATCAACAATCAGCCATGCGAGGGAAAGAGGAGGCACGGCCAGCTGGCCGACATGTCACCTTGCAGCCCCCGCATGCGCCGCCCATGGCAGAGTCAAGGTTCGACGATGGTTGATCGCTATGCTCTCCCAACAGCTTCATCTGGCATTGTGCCGTCAATCATCCGGTCCCCCTCTCCACGGATGTGCCCACCAAACCGCCGTTAGTCTCGACGCTACGCAGCACGAAAGGCGGCATCGATGTTTATGAGCAATCAAAGTCGGGTTCCTCCGGTTTAGCGGCCTTTGTCTGCGCGACTACGCATCCCACTTGCGGGCGAATGGGTGCGGCGAGCGTGACATTGAATCGAGTCGTTGAATGATTGACGCTACTAATCGTGCCACGCCCCACCAATTAGGTGGTGCTCGTCACCACAACGGGCCGGTCACCACAACGGGCCACTTAACATCGCGAATAACTTCAATTAACTATCATAATACACTCCGTGTGTAGATTAATCTGTTCAATATATCTTATAATAGAGGGATCATAATGCTATTTACAAGCAAATTTTGCGGCATCTTTTGGTACCTTTTTGGTGGCGCGGTGCTATTTTTCAACCTTTGCCCTTGTTATTGCGATTTCCCTGCTTCTTTCCTTTTTAACCTTTTCCTTTGCAATTTCACAGGCATTAAAGACTAAAATAACGCCGCCTGTTTTTAGTGGTTGATTCTTCATAGCTCTATGTCTTTAAGATATAATTTCCACTGCTTTTATTTGTGCAAGATCTCTTTTTACTTAAATAAGCTCTATAGCTAAGGAGAGTAACCCTCGAATAAATCATTAAATATTATACAAAAGCTCCGGATCTAGGTCTTTAAAATCATTAATAATATCCTCAAGCTTCATTACAACCTTATTGACTTACCTTAACGTAACTAGGGTCTTAAAGTCAGAAGATCCTTACTATAAGGCTAGTGGTAATGGTGTTAATATAGTGGCTCTTTAGGCCAACTTCTCAATAACTAGCTATAGGTTGAAGGGCTAAATCCTGGTTTTTTAAAAGGCAGAGATAATAGTAGTAGTCTTAAAAGCTTGCTTTCATACCTCTTTAATACAGCTAAGGAATTCAAGCTTTGTGATATTAGTAATGCTATCTCGAACAAGCATATCAAGTGCCTTTATATAATAGTGCTTTAAGGGCTAAAAGACCATAATATCAAGAGGTTAAAGAAGATATGTAAGATATAGTAGAAGGGCAAATGGAATAATCCTATATAACTCACAAAATTCAAGGAATTTGAGCGTATAATGCAAGCCATAGCTATTAAGGATAAGCAAGCGGTTACTACTAATGGACTTTGTATGCTATTTAAAATGCTTTAACCAGTCTAAAGTGATATAATTGTTTGTATATTTAGTTAATAATAGTGCTATCTTTATATTTAGATAAAGCTTGTTGGTTTAATACTACTATATTATATGTTTAATGCTAGATAGAATAAGGAAAGTAGGGAGGTAATTTCTGGTAGCTAAGATAGCTTTAATAGTAGTGGCAGACTCTTGATTTTTAGGCATACTAAAGAGATATGCTTGTTTTCTCTTTGTGATAATAAATTAGCTCTTTCTAATGCTAATTTGAAAGCTAGTCTCGTCTATGTTCTAGATATTATTAGGTAGGATACTATTAGTATTAATAACTTCCTTAAGCTTTTGGAAATAACTAATAATTATGTTAATATTTTCTAATAATTAATAATTTAAATTAAGCTTCTTTTGCAAGCATTTGCTATACTAATAGCGTTAAATAAAGCGGGAAGTCTATGAATCTCTAACAGTCTTGGCTAGCTTGGCGGAACTGGCTAGATAACGCGCTTGTAAGATGTAATTTGCAGTATTTGTGATGAATTTAGCTCGAACTATGAAGTTAATACTATCAAGACAATTAATATACCTGCATAATGCCTTCTCTTTGGGATCTAAAAGCTTCTTATTATGGCTAGTAGTGGCAGATCTATCTTTAATGCCTTGTATTTGTCTTTAAATCCTAGTCCGTGGCATATCAAATTAGCGCGTAACCGCCCGAATTAAGGCACTCGGATTATCACGTATATGTTGAAGAGCCTTATTGACACGTAATTCTACCTCTGGTTTTATCTTTTGGACGCTGATTATAGGCATTTTCGCGGTTGAGCGCGTCCTTGGATGAAAGTGGCCCGTTGTGGTGACCGGCCCGTTGTGGTGACGAGCACCACCTAATTGGTGGGGCGTGGCACGATTAGTGCGCTGGTGAGAGCACTTGATTATGTGCAGGTACTTTATAAATCGAATTTCATCTGGAGAGGGCCGCAGTCGCCAGACACGTGCGATTGTCCATGCACGCGCGGTACTTGGGACGAGTCGCTACGACGAAGGCAAGCATATGTCGGCCCTCTGACCGGCTTCGGAGCGCTCCTAGGCAAGTTCAAAGCGCAGCCACGGCCAATAATCACGACACTGCTACATAAAGTAAAGTGCCTTTCACCGCAATAATCCGGGGCCCCGCATTTGGGATCTCAAAGCTTCCACTGCTTCACTATCAATTCGCATTCTGTTTACATCGGACTAGGCATCCTCACGCGGCATTGGGAGTTTGTTGCCGTGATCCAGGACTTGCCGACGGCCCAGCTGCCTCAACTCGGCAGGCGTCGATTCGCACCACGTCATTATGAGACCGGCGCACGAGCCTGCACAAAGAGCGCGGCGAGACTGGAATCTGAGAGCGCAAAACGTCGGTCTGCCTGGCAATCGCTCTACATTCTTATAATCCAAAGTGAATTGCAGGGTCTCATCGTATGGCGATGCAGTCAAGTAGTACCATTACTGTAGGTGAATTTCTTGTGCGAACCGGATAGCAGCCTCCGTACCACCGTGTCGGATGCGCCACGCGGGATCCATCGCCACCAATTTCCCGTTTTCCTGACAGCATCTCGCAGATCATCTCCTGCAATTGACTGTTCTGGCTGCTTGAGAACCATTGCTGAGCTCGATTGCTTCCGAGTGGCTTCGCAGGTGTACAGGACAGGACTCTGGACCCCCCCAAGTGTCGATTCGAGGTGACGCCAACTTGCATCAAACGCCAACTTGCATCACTCGCTTCACCTCCGGGTGGTCAAGACTGCCTATTTTGATGCGGACCGAGGATGACGAGGCCAGGTTACCTGCGTCTGGCGTTAGGCTTGGGCCCTATGGTTGGGTGAAAGGCCATGCATAGTTACCATGTCAGCTCCAGTGGCTGTTGGGCTGAGCTTTAGTAACGGTGTCGGGAGGGAGGGAGGAATTGTCTTGTTGTATTTCCGGAGAGGCTCACTTAATGAACGTATGGCGTGACAATAGGATGACTCGAGACGGGCGAAGAAAAGGCAGCCTGAAAATATAGAGTCTATCATCTGCACGCTGTAGCCATGGCAGGTTTATCCAGAGCTACAACGTCTATGAGAGCTGCATCGAGGGACGCTGGGATTGCCCAAGGTTTTTCCCTGTGCACGGCACTAAGATGAACGTACGCATGCACCACCACAGATCTGCCAAACTCCTTCCGCCGCTTCATTGGCAGTGTCCCCGCTGACCTCTACTGATAAAACGGGGGCGGTAAGATATTATTAGCTATAATGTATTTTCTCCCTTCTGGCTGTCATGAAGGAGCTTTTGCTGCAGGGTATGGCGTGTACTGTATGTCCAGGAAACCAACACCCCGTGCCACGTGCGCCCCCTAGGGCCAAACCAGGACTAGTCGTATAACAACAGGCGAATTGAATTGTTAGCGCCAACCGTTTAGCATGTTCAGATCATATGCTGTGTGCGTAGAAGCAGCGTACTTTGTCAAAGAGGAAGTCTAATATTATCGTGGCAATAGGAGCGCTTCTACAAAGGCAAGTCCGATCAAGAACAACGAGATGACATGTCAGGTAATGTGTTGCGCGCGTAGAGCATACTGAGTAATCGACCGTGTGTGCCATCCGTCATGTCACGGCAATGATGCGCTGCGTAACGGGCGACCAACTCCGAGCTAGTGCCGCGATAACCAACTGAACTCAACTCCATGATTACCTTATTACTATTAGTCAGGACCCCCATATCACGCAGAGGCCAACAGCTAAGCGGCTGGGGCCCCACTCTGAGTGGTTTTGGCGAAGACTCATTGGTCCATGATTGCCGAGTTGGTAGCACCTCCGGAAACCGTGGCGGGCGTTTTGACCGCGCAGGCAGGAAAGAGGGCGCGGCCGCAGGGAGACCGAGAACGAGAGAGAGCCTGTTTCCCAACGCATATGTCCATGTCCGAGCAGAACCCAGACTCGACAAAGAAAAGTCGACCTCGGCCCTGTGGCCGCCAGAGCTTCCTCTTCCCCCTCACAACGCTGCAGCTCTAGAGCCTGCCTGCCGAGTTTCCGCATCATCTTTGCCGCGTGGTAGCAGGTTGTTGAAAGCCTCAATTGATATCTACCGTGCCTCATTTTAACCATATTCACAACATCTATCAGGCACGACACGTCGGCACGATACACACATAATCACAACCCAGACGACCACGCGAAGGGACAGAAAGGAATAAACAAAATTTGGAACAAAGAGACCGACAGGATAGCGACGTTGACTCTCGTCTTCGACACGCCTGCGCGCATTCTCAACTGTCACACGGCTGTTTCTGCCCGTCGGGCCGACTGATGGTCATTTAGAGTGCACGCTGCTTAGCCCTGCAAGACGCGCACAGCCTCTCCAGCTCAAGCGATCCCTTCTCCGACAACTCGAGGCTTGTTCGTGGACGCGAGGCCTGGTGCGGGCATTACAGGACCGCTTGCTGGCCCAAAATGATGCCCTCCGCCCATATCTACGGGCATCCTCAGTACAATCCCCAAGGAGATCCGAGCTGGATGCACCAACAAGCGTCACACCACCCGCAAAGTCATGTGTCTGTGGCCCAGCAGCAGCAGCAGCAGCATGCCCAGCAACAGCAACAGCAGCAGCAGCAGCAGCAGCAGCAACAACAACAGCAACAACAGCAACAGCAACAAGTCCAACAGCAGGCGCAGCAACAAGCTCAACAGCAAGCACAGCATCAACAGCAGCAGCAGCACTACAACAAGATGGTTGGCAATCACGCGGCAACGGGTGCCAGCGGAAGCATGAGCAGTACACATGCGCAGGACGGGGCCCATGAAAATATCTCGGAAGATAACAGGCGCACCATGGCCTTCATTGCTGATCTGCTGAACGAGAATACGAGAGAGGCTGCGTTGCTGGAACTCAGCAAAAAGCGCGAGCAGGTGCCCGAGTTGGCCCTTATTCTGTGGCACTCTTTCGGCGTCATGACATCCCTCTTGCAAGAAATAATTTCCGTTTACAACCTCTTGAATCCGTCGCAGTTGACGGCAGCCGCCTCAAACCGAGTATGCAACGCCTTGGCCTTGCTGCAGTGTGTCGCGTCCCACAACGATACGCGCACCTTGTTCTTGAACGGTCAGTCCCTTGTTGTGCACTGTCGTTGGAGAAAAAAAGGAAGAGGAGAACACTGAGCGCTGACGTCTTCCCCGTCTAGCACACATCCCTTTATTCCTCTATCCGTTCCTCAACACGACATCCAAGTCACGGCCCTTCGAATACTTGCGACTAACAAGCCTTGGGGTCATTGGCGCATTGGTCAAGAATGACTCGTCAGATGTCATCAACTTCCTTCTGACCACGGAGATCATTCCACTATGCCTCCGCATCATGGAAACCGGCTCTGAGCTCAGCAAGACTGTGGCCATATTCATAGTGCAAAAGATCTTGCTGGACGACAACGGTCTGAATTACATATGTGCCACCTACGAGCGCTTCTATGCCGTAGGCACGGTTTTGAGTAACATGGTTGCCCAGCTCGTGGAGTCACAGACTGCTCGGCTTCTCAAGCACGTAGTTAGATGCTTCTTGCGGTGAGTCTGAGCGCGCCGTGCATTTCTCAACTGCGTTGCTTCAATGACTGACAGAAGCTTGGACAGGCTCAGCGATAACGCCCGCGCTCGCGAAGCTCTGCGTCAGTGTCTTCCAGAGCCTCTGCGCGATGCAACCTTCTCCTCTGTGCTCAGAGATGACGCTGCTACCAAGAGATGCTTGGCCCAGCTCCTAATCAATCTGTCAGATAATGTTGTGGACCCAAACTCCCAATCAGTCTCCAACATATGAGTTGCCAGATGCCATTATCGGAACGTAATGAGAAAATACCACTCGAAGCGCATAAGTCATCTTCAAGAGCCACTTGTATCCAAAAAAAAAAAACAACCCAAAAAACCCCAAAACCCCCCCAAAAAAGAGAGAGAGTTTGAAACCTTGAATGCATTATCACGGCGAAGCAAGTAGAAAGTCGCGATGTAGGTGTTATGAAAAAGCGGAACATGGAGAAGGAAAGGGACAAGGAAAGAAGACAACAGAATTATCGGCCAATCCGTTATGACTTTTCATGGCGTTCACATATCTATACAAGTTGGGTCACGGAAGAGGACGAAAGAGCACCCGCGAAAGGAACAGGACGTTGATGAACCGACGATGACGAAAAAAAAAGGAGGCAGAACAGGGGCATATGGCATTTCTGATACCCTTTTAGCTGCCAATCTTCCGTTTGCTGGCACGAACTGAGGGGAGGAGGGCACACACGTTCACTAGGGCGTTCGTTTAAGTTGCCGAGTATTTATTATCCTTGGTTCGAACCTGGTGTGTCTCCCCCGCTGCTCGTGACGTCCCCAGGTTGAAGCTCGAGGACTCGCATGCATCCCAGGGCTTGCTTGGGTGCATCGACAAATCTAGGGCAAAGGCAATGGCAGTCGTTTGGTCTCGTCCCTTTTCTGGTGCACAGGGAGGGTCTCGCTACATTATACCACAAGTTTTGGTTGTTTGAAGGGAGGATAGGGGGAAGTTGCAATGGTGTTGGTTCGACTGCGAGCTGGACATCATCATGGCTGGCATGGTTCATTGGTATCTAGAAGCTTGAAATGTCATGACATCTGTTTGAACAGGCTCAGGCCTCGAATCACCGTGGCCTTTCGACTTGGCGCGGGTGTCTTTTGATATCAACCTTCATGTCTACACTGATCTCTGATTCTCATTCAACGCCTCTACACTCAAATATACTCTCAAAAGTGTCTCAGCATCTGCCTGAACGCTTAGGGCTCGAATGATCGTAAGTTGGGCGGGGGTGTTTTTGATGTTCATGTTCACTTATACACTGATCTTTGATGTTGATGTTGATGTTGATATCTACACTGCTCTTTGATGTTCATTTGATACTCCTTGAACGTTAGGTATCGCACCACCGCATTGGCTCGTCTTGGCGCGGGAAGTCTTCTGATGTTCATGTTGATCTATATACTCTCCAAGCGTCTTGGCTGTGTCGAAATCACCTTGCTCATTGGACGTTTGACTCTATCAGCATCTTGACGCATCTGCCTCGACATTGATTCACGGCCGCCTCCGCAAATAGCAACCAACGCATGAACACACCTGGCTTGCTTGACGCCATGTCGTCAAGGTCGCTCAGCTCGTTCAGCGGCATGACGACTCCCCCGAATGTCGGTGCCGATCGTCAGTGCCGAGCCCTAATCCTACACGGTTCCCTCCCTGCGTGCTTTCTGACGGCACGGGGGCGTAGTCCCACGGCATACTGTTCAATGGGTGTATAGCTTCATGGGGAGGGGGGGAGCGTCATGCCACTTACCGTGGCTGTTTCTGGCGAATTGTAGCTATTGTATAACACGCGCGTTATTTCTCCGAAAGTGCGGTTTCTGTTGCTATTCCAGGCCCTGCGCCCGCATGTCTTGACGGTATGCCAGGGGCAGCTATAGGGCCCTGCACGTGGTGTCAGCACCCTGATTCAAGGATGGACAGATTGACCCCTCCCACATGGCCAAGACGGCTCAAAGGGTGCATGTGCATATGTCAGTTCAGTAATACCGTGACTGTGGTCTGGCTGCGGTGGTGAGCGACCAGGGGTTCGGGCTCTCGTGGACTGGTTTGGATCGGACGAATGTGCTTGGAAAGCCGCAAGAAGTGGTCCAGGACGAATGCGCTCGCATGGGTCTGCGTGGGCCAAGCCAGGATTCGAGCTTTGAGATCCATCACGAAAGAGGTTTACGGAGTCCGGAGCAGTCCGTTCTGGTACTGCTGCCGTTGCTGCAAGACAGGGCGCAAGATGCAGCCGAATCTGAGATGATTGCCACTTGGGGGTGGGAAAGGAACCGCGTGACAGCATTTGTTCACATGTTTTAACTTAGCTCTTCTGCATTTGTTCCTATATCTTCTTTTTCCATCAACATGCTGTGAGGCATCTGTCTTGGGCGAGGACGACGAAAGCCGTGCTGTCAGTGAAGGCAAGGCCTTGGCTGTCCTTGCGGCCGAGTGCCATCATCTGCACCACCAGAAGAGGATGTGAGCGCGCGGCAGATTATGTCAATGACCATGCTCTGTGCTTAACAACAGGCATTGCCATCCTTGTGCCGGGATCGCTGTGGCAGCTGCTGACCCGTCCACCAAATCTGTTCCCGCGTCATCCTGCACGCAGCCAGATCTAGGTCGGGGAGCAGCAGTGAGATTGCTGTCGGTGGATAATGGTTGGCCGAACCGGAACCCAGTTGCATCTTCTTTCGAAACGTGGCCAGCGTTGCACTGCATGGCAGCGAGAGTCTAGAATGGCAGTAGAACAACAAGAAAAGAAAATGTCATGCTCCTGCACGGAGGAGCGTGGGGTGTCATCGGTGCCACGCTTTCACGTTTCGGAGGGTGATCCTGAACGAGACCTGCAGCGAATCTCGTGCGGTTTTCAACAAGAGACGGACCGCATGGCAGTTTCTCGTTACTCATTGTGGCTTCGATTGGGATCCTGCTGCTCCACACGCAGAAACACACACCTTGGCAGCTATATTGGGGACGGCTTTCTATGAAAGAACGGAAGAGTAGAAGGAGCAATTCGGCATTTATTCGCAGCGTGGGTCATCTGGAATGATGGGGAGGGCACACACCCTGCAGAAGGGTATATCAGGGTATATCATGGAATGATTGGTATCCGGGGCTAGTAGTCTCAATAGCCTCGATTTTCGAGCTTGTAGCCCGCCGGGAGTTGTCCCTGCTGGACCCTCGTTGACCCCGGCCCTCATTGGGCTGGATCTCTCGGGTAACTTGTTTTCCCTGGGCGAAGCAAGAGAGGACTCATGGCGTATATAGCGTCAAAGAGACAAAGCTATCGGTTGTTCTGATTGGTGCGCGGAACATGCCCGACGTCCTATTGTTCTTCCGCCACTGGTCTTTTCGCTCCAGGTATTATTCCGCATTGGATGTTGTGATCCACCAAGCCTCTTCAGCCTATTGCCATGCAAAAAACTGTCTGGCGTGGCTAGAACTGGCTTCAATCATCGAGGCAGCGTCCTTGTGCAAGACTGGTCGGTCGGCCGGCCGGCTCTCAGACCGGCCATGAATCCGTCGAATCAACCGACCGACAGGTTCAACGGAAACGGAGCCAGCTGTCGTGCATGTTCTTGAGCCGTACGAGCCCGCCGTGACTGTGGCTTGGATACGGTATGTTGCCGAACATGATGCTCTTCTGCGAATGTGCCGTTCTTGGCGATGACGGGTTCCACTCGGAAGCTGGCCTCTGCAGAGTCTTGACAGCCTGCCCAAGGTTGCCTTGGGGCTGGGGAGAGGCGGACGAGGGGAATCCGATGTCCCGCCGAGGCCCTCGTGACAAGCTGCACGGCATCGTGGCCCAGCAGTCGCTCCTCTTCCACAGGCGAATGAAGCCTGAGGTCGGAAACAGGCATGTCTTCTTCACCTCATCCATGCCCGAGGATCAAAGTCGGTGGCGTCGGCACACATGCACGCCTGCTGCCGCTGACCGCATACGAGCGTACTTTTCGGCTGGGCATTAGTTATTAGCCCCGTCCGGCGGGGAAGCCCTAGTTTCAGGATCGAGCTGAAGATGAATGGCCTCATTCGTGGTCTCAACCCAGGAGAGCCAACAATCCTGATCGATGCTGGCGCTGAGCCACTAGCAATCATCAGTGGCTTGTCCAGGTCGTTCATTCGGGCCAAAGCCCCGAGGACAGGACCCTTGGCGTTGAACCTTGGTATGATACGAAACCGAGTGAACGGCTACGAGGACTCACAAGGTGTATTGAATGAGCCAGCTGACCAGCCACCTACGTACAAACGTGTTCTAGTGTCATTGAAGAAAGTACCTTTGCAAAGGGAAGAAAGGAAAGGGTCGGGCACCGAGCAATCCGCCCGAGGCAGGGCCTTTGAGAAATGCCCAAAAGGCCGTCTCATCGGCCCCCGTGTCTGTCGATGCTGAAAAGCGATAGCGAGCCACAAGCCCGGGAGAGGCGGCACAAGAAGGAGCGCTGTGCGAATGATTCCCTCGCCGTGTGAAGGGTGCGATGAGTCACCGGCAACTGACACCTACAGTACGTCTTTTCGGGGGCCATGACACATCCAATGTGATGCAATAGAGTTCGGCCCTCAGACTACTACTCCATGGCCCGTATCTGTGCTTGTGCTTGTGCCACATATCCGATGGTCCAGACACAAGACAGGGATTGCGGCGATTTCCCCAAAGCGGCGGATTCCCCCCCCCCCAAAGGCCCCAAAGGGCGCACCGTCGAAACTGGAGCCGGACTTGGGCCACGCATGCGCAAATACAACGAGCACGGGAGAACGCGGTCAAGGGGCTGGCCAAGTGCCGTCGTCGTTGAGGGAAGGGCGGGCTCCAAATAAACGCCACCAAACCTTGAGCACGTCTCATGCCGCCAGAACTCGGGCGGTGTTGCGGCGGTGATGTGCGGGATTGGGGTCCGTTGATTGCGATGAAATCGGCCTGGCACGACTGCGCAGATGCCGTGCTACACTCTCCGAGGAATGCGACACAGGGCCAATTGGACATGTCGTTCATGTGGTCCACACCATTTCGAGATAGGCGCGCGGCCTTTTCCACATTCGCACCTTTGTGGGAACCCTGTCCTCCGCTCTTTCACCAGCGACGAGCGGCAGCTCTCACAGCAAAGAGGCGGCCGTTGCACCCCGAACAGAGTCCACCAGATGGCCGGGGGACCGGGCATGGAGGGAGAGCTGGTGGAGAGCATGGGGGCGTGCATTGGAACATTCGATGGCTGCATGCAGAGCTCGTGATGGAACACGACACGACAGTCTTGTGTTCCGCCGACTGACTTGCGATTCTGCTCTGCATATCTTGTTGCTTCGTCGGAGTACTCACACGTCGGATCAACGAGCCCTTCATGCAATGGCCAGTCGCTGGTGATGATACTCCTCGCGTCGTGACGACGGTCGAATTAATCCACCAATCAATGTACCGCCAACAACGGCCGGCAGCCAGTCTTCGCTGCCCTGATCAGGTGCAGGATTCCGTGAGCAAATCAAGGTGCAGATGGCCCCGCGCCATACAACAATAGCTTCAGCCGCCACGACCAAGGCTGCCCAGCGTTGGCGTCGGGAGGGCCATCTTGCCAACAACGGCCAGATTTTCTCTCACCCGTCGCTGTAGACGAAATACATCGGTACGATGCTTTGTTGACGAGGCGTGTAGTGCATCTGCTGTAACGTGGGCGATGTGTTGGTAGTTTCTCCCCGTCTGTCACCGCACATACCTACTACATTGAATGTATGTAGGTAGGTATCGCACGGCACAAGATTGCGCGTGTGTACTTCGTACGGGGTACTCCGTACAAACAGATCCATTGTGAGATGGGCGCGATGCAACCTAGGTAGGTAGTTCGGCTGTTTTCGCTCAGCGCCAGCCAACAATGTGCTGGGCTATCGGACTTCGAACAACAGGCGAGACATCTAGCGACGTGGCCATTGGTCACTCAACGCAAGAGTTCGCCGTTACCCACCCGGCAGAGCATATGCACCACACCCCCTTTTATTGTCATTCTTCATGAGCCACAATGATCAGAGCCATCTTCACCTCTGATCTTCACCTCGTCTTTCCGCCTCCCTTCGTCAACCCCACTCAGAAACGGCCAAAGACCATTCGGGTGCGTGTTGGCCAACATGTGTGACCCGACATTATAGGTAAGCAGGGAGACTGGAGCACAAGAAGGGGGGGGTTAAATGTGCGGCGAGGAAGCCACGCTCGCATGCCGCTCAGCCCTATCGACGGAGAGGCCAATCAATGGTGGACTGGCGGAGTTGAGCAGGTCCGACTTCCTTCCACCGTCTCTCTCTTTTCTCTGTCTGTCTCACTCACGTTGTCCGTGTCTGTGGAATCAACAAGCTGGCAAATTAGGCGAAGTGGAAGCTCTGCAGCGCCCCCTTTGTCTCATGTGTGGACATGGCGGTCGTTCAGCTCTGCATTGAATCCTTGACAACACTCCTCCACCTCTGTGTTGCTGTGCGTACGCTCGCATTTGCACACTTCGGCACGTCCGAGACACCCACGGCATGGGGAATATCTAGCGGCGACAGCTACATGAGTAGATTGCGTCGGAAATTGGTGATGACGACGCTGACGACGTGGACCTTGTTGAAGGTGCCATGCTGTGTCCTGAACCCGAGACCAGCCATCGGCTCCGCCATTACGCCGCTGACCCTGCTTTCAGTCCAGGGCGAAGGTGCCCACGTGTTGTTGCCGGCCCTTATGCCACCAAAGCTTGTTGCGATATGAGAGATGACATCTTCCACGTTCCCCCACGCCGCATGAAGAGGAGACGGTAAAGATGGAATCGCCAAGAGCTTTCGTGTTCGTTGCCTGCCGTCGCGAAAAATCCAACATGGCCCCTCTGAGGAAAACGTTTATGATCCAATGGTCCTATGCTCAGGATGGCGAGGTGGTAAAACCTGTTGCCAGGCGCGCAGTGTAGCGGTGACTGTCCGTGATCTTGGGGGGGGGGGGGG